>CAJQZJ010014563.1:752076-808148 GCA_907164525.1 Lophiomys imhausi | reverse complement strand
GTGTGTGTGTGTGTGTGTGTGTGTGTGTGTGTGTGTGTGTGTGTGTGAGTGAGAGAGAGAGAGGACATGAATCAGTAATCTCCTTCATTTTTGCATGTAGGTCCTGGAGAGTATACTCAGGCTGTCAGGTTTTGCAGCAAGCACCCCTGACCCACTTCATCTGTACCAGATTCTTGATATTTTTACCAGTATTACTGAGAGAGGGTAAGACTGGGCTGCTAGAGGAAACACTGCAAGTGGGTTCGTAAAATGTCTATATTGCTTTTCCCTCTTCCAGATAAGCAAAAAGCTGAGGGAAAGCAGTAGCATGGGATTTGAGAGCCCTGCGTCCAAGTGATGGCGTTACAATCTCTAATATTTTCCACCTTAGGCAGCATGAGCCCTGGCCTTCAATCATTCATCCTACATCTCTCTGAACACCTATCATGCACAGAAACCACACCAGATACATATATGACAATACATATATGAAGTGATGGAACAAGATACTAATCTAATAGTGAGGTAACACCATCCCTTCCAATTCTGGTGTTTGGACGTGGTAGAGTACTCAATGGTACAACATTATGAGCACAGATCCAAACTCAGAATATTTGAGTTCAAATGCCACTGCCAAATGACTCACATTGGGCAAGGTTGACCTAGTCTCTCTGCCTCTCACTTTCCTATCAAGTAGGATTAACAGTGGTACCATGCAATGCTTTAGAAGTGAAGGGACGCTGTGTGCAGCGAATAGCTGCCATTCGGCTACCTGTGTCCACACTCACCGCTTGCTCATTCCTCATTCCGATGTACTTGATGCCCAGTTCCTGGGCAGCGAGGGCGATTTCAGTCACGGGGATGCCTACGACGCCGAACATGTACTCCACATCCTAGGAGATAGGGGGGAAAAGGAATAAACACAGGTCACCAGGTGACCCAGCTTTCTCGCCCTCCCCGGAGGTGCAAAGAAGGACCAAGAGGACCCCCGCCCCAACCTCCGTGCCCTCCGTCTCCATGACAACGCGTGGTCCCCCGCCTGCTTCCATAGAGCCTCTTCCTCCCAAGGAATCCATCGTACTTGCGCTTTCAGGGCCTGGGCGATGACCTTAGCCCCAGACACCTGCTCCTCGCTTCTGTCGCTACCCTCTGCCGAGTTACTTTCTGGCATCTTCCACTTTCAAGTTACTTCAATGCACTCTCCGCACTCTCACAGCCCACAGCCCCACTAGCCAAACAGGCGGCAGAGTCGCAGCCCGCTGCTGGTGACACCCGCTTCTGACCGACAGGAGAGCAGCCAACCGCTTGAAGCAAAGGGGAGAAAGGGCGGGACTAAGAGTCAGCCCTGGGCGAGGCGAAAATGTAAGCACGCCCACTCTCCGGTCAGCCTTTTCGGGGCTCCGCCAGCAGCAGGAGGCGGGACGAGCGGGAGGCCGCGGCCTATGCGGAGCAGGTAAGAAACGCAACCTCTGAGGCTGCTCGCCATGGTTTGCGTCTCCACTGGGGTAGCGGCGCAGCTCGGTCCCGAGTGGGGAGAGTGACACATGCGCACCTCGCGGGCGAAGGCCGACGGCGGCCCCCGCGAGGCGGGTGGCGTGGCCTCAGCGCGAGGCGTGGCCTCAGCGCGCGCCTCCGCCCCCGCCGGGGCTTCGAGCTGATTGGGGGCAAGCTGCGCGAAGGCTGCTGGGACGCGGGTATCTAGGAGTCAAAGTTGGAAAGGAATGGCCTTTGGGTTGTGTTGTCTGGCTTCTGCCTCCTTTGGTTTCATAACTTTGTGGTTTTGAAATGTGCATAGAATGTACACGTTACATAAGTCCGTAAGCAGAGGAGTATTCTTTATCATAGGTGACACCAGGCTTGTTAGTCAAGAGATAAACTTATCCAGAGCGTTCTTTTTTTTTTTTTTTTAAGATTTTATTTATTATGTATACAGCGTTCTGTCTGCATGTATGCCTGCAGGTCAGAAGAGGGCACTAGATTTCATTATAGATGGTTATGAGCCACCATATGGTTGTAGGGAATTAACTTAGGACCTCTGGAAGAGCAATCAGTGCTCTTAACCTCTGAGCCATGTCTCCAGCCCCATCCATAGCGTTCTTAACGCCGCAGCTGCCCCTGCCATTCATTGCTTAACTATTACCAAAGTAATAGTATTGGTTGCTTTCGCCTGCTTGACAGTGACAGCACACGTTGTGTAGACATTAGTCAATTCATGGCACCTTACATCGATTCCTTTCTCAAATCAGTCACAAGCAGAACTCTGTATGAAGGGCAAACCGAACTCTGATTGGAATGAATCATTGTAATTCGGATGAAGTGTTTTTTTGTTTTTGTTTTTTAAAGGATCAGTCTTCAACTGGCCAATTTTGCCATTTAGCAAAGGGAAACATCATTGAGCTGGTTCTTGCCTTCACCTTGTAGTTCAAGGTGCAGCATTCCATGCTACCCTTGCCTGTAGTAATTAATCAGAAGTGACGTGGGTCCTACCTCCAAGGCCAAGAGTCACGTCTGTTACATCTAACTGCAACATAAGGATCGAGGAGCTGTGATTTATACAAAGCACTCTATGTGGACTTTGCACCTGTTAAGCATATTCTCTGGTTTTTGTTGTCAGTATGCTTGGAATTTTATTTGTTGGATATTTTGTTGAAATTTAGCATTGTAGAGCCAGATGTGGTGGCTCACACCATTAATCCCAGCGCTTGGGAGTTAGAGGCACGTGGTTCTCTGTGAGTTTGAAGCCAGCCTGGTCTACCTAGTGGGTTTCAGGACAGCCAGGGCCATGTAGAGAGGCCCTTTCTCAAAAAACAAAACAAAAACAAAAAAAGAAAAGAAAGAATAAATCTTTAAAAATAAAAAAAAATTACTAGAGATTGAACCCAGGACCTTGTCATATGAAGTCCTCTACCACTGAACTATATCTCCAGCCCTAAGCTTTAACTATCTTAAAAAACAGAAGGCGAGGGGATTAGAGAGATGGCTCAGTGGTTAAGAGCAGTGGCTGCTCTTCCAGATGTTCTGAGTTCGATTTCCAGCATCCACATGATGTCTTACAAGCATGTGCAATTCCAGTTCCAGGGAAGCCGATGCCCTCTTCCGGCCTCCGAGGGCACCAGGCACACACATGGTGTGCAGACATGCGGGCAGCACAGCCATGCACGTGAAATAAAATAATAATAAAAAGTAAAGAGAAGGCAGTATCGGTAGCATGCTCTCCAAAGGGCAAATCCAATCTTCAGAGTCCAGATAGTGACTGTTTTAGGGATCTAGATTTGAGATTATGAGGAGTGCAGCCAGGTGTGGTGGCACACGCCTTTAATCCCAGCACTCGGGAGGCAGAGGCAGTCAGATTTCTGTGAGATGGAGGCCAGCCTGATCTACAAAGGAAGTCCAGGACAGCCAGGGTTATTACACAGAGAAACTCTGTTTTGAAAAATAAATGAAAAAAGAGTTGTAATATTATGCCTAGAGAAGATTAACTTTCAAAAGAAGGCAGCTTCTATAGGCAGTGACTCGATGGACCCCCAAATTGTGATTTTTATTTATTTTTTATTCTTTATTTTTTATTTTTATGGTTTTTTTTTTTTTGGTTTTTCAAGACAGGATTTCTCTGTGTATACCTGGCTGTCCTGGACTCACTTTGTAGACCAGGCTGGCCTCGAACTCACAGAGATCTGCTTGCCTCTGCCTCACAAGTGCTGGGATTAAAGGCGTGCGCCACCACGCCCGGCTCAAATTGTGATTTTTATCTCAGGCAATTCACAAGAATCCTTGTGCTCATTTGTAAGTATAACCTGGTTGAACCTGAAAAAAAAAATTCATGCTTTACCAAAATGTAGTGTTTGGTTATCGAATAAAGGATGAATTAAGGCTATTTGTTTTTCGAACTTCATTCTGTTGTGACAAATACGGTGACTAAAAGTGTGTTCGGGGAGAAAAACATTTATTTATCTCACACTTTCAAGTCACAGTCCATCTTTGAGGCAAGGTCGTCAAGGCAGGAACCACAGAGGGAGGAACTCACCTGCTGGCTCACTCTCCGGCTTTCTTTTTTTTTTTTTTTTTTTGGTTTTTCGAGACAGGGTTTCTCTGTTTAACAGCTCTGGCTGTCCTGGACTCGCTTTGTAGACCAGGCTGGCCTCGAACTCTCAAAGATCCGCCTGCCTCTGCCTCCCAAGTGCTGGGATTAAAGGCGTGCGCCACCACCGCCCGGCTTTAATTTTTTTTTTTTTTTTTTTTTTTGGTTTTTCGAGATCTCCGGCTTTCTTAACTAGCTCTCTCAAACAAGCCCAGGACCACCTGCCTTGGGGGCTAGACCCTCCTGCGTTGATTAATATTCATCTGGACTCATCTCTTACAGGTTTGCCCACAGGCCGAACTGTTAACAAGAGTTACTTTATGGAGACAAGTTTGTCAGGTGGCTCTAGGCTGTATCAAGTTGTAGAATGGCTAAACATGAAATTAGCTCACAGTAAGAGAATATGGAGAGTGAACACATGCATTCTTTTCTGCTGTGGGGATTGAACCCTGCACCTTGTGCATGCTGGGAAGCTACTATACCCACAAGCCCTGCTCTTTTTTATGCTAAGACAAGGTTTCACTAAGCTGACCAGGTAGGCCTTGAACTTTCCATCTTCCTGGCTCAGCCTTCCCATTAGCTGAGATTACAGAGGTATGCCACCTGCAAGCAAAAAGCCAGGGACAAAAATAAAAAAGGAAGTCTATATAAAACACTAATTTTAAAAACACTCAAACTATACCATGGGGAAATGTGCTGTGGAAAACATATCAACAGAGACAGAACAAGCATAAAATAATGTAATAAAATGGTTGAGTGAAATTGGTTAAATTGATTTTGTTTGCTTCTCATTAAATTTATGGACTGGATAGTAGCAAAGTTTAGAGATAGGCTTGAAGCAGGGAAAAAAAAAGGGAAAACAACTTTATATTCTAGAGCTATCAGGGACAGCGTAGTAATAACTCAATAATAAAAGCTCCCAGTGCCTGTTTGGTGGAAAGGTGCTGAGCACATTTTCCTGGTACCCTCTGACCTAGAGAAAGCTGGATTCCTGCCCAAGGCCTGAACTTTGATTGGCAGTTTAATGTGCCTGTGACCTAGCACTGAAGCAGGGAGCAGTATGGAAAGAAAACAGAAAGAATGTGATTTTCTTGCTTTATCTGTTTTTTTTTTTAAGTAAAGTTGAGAGAATTTAACATTAGCAATTGCCACCACAATAATTTTCTTTGTTGCATATAAAATGATGACAACTCTGTGTGTGGTATGACAATGTAATAGCTTAGCAACATAGTGTTTCTCCTTGGAATAAAACTGCAATATTCCCAGGGTGTGGCAGAACTAGGGACATTTTCATAATTATTAAAGACTTAACCCCATAAACTTCTTTCTTCACCATAACCTTTGAGCTCCTTCTTGGGGTTTATAAATAACTTATTGTTTTCTTTTTTAAAAAAGTTTTACTTATGCAGCTGGATGTGGTGCACGCCTTTAATCCCGGTACTCGGGAGGCAGAGGCAGGCAGATCTCTGTGAGATGGAGGCCAGCCTGGTCTACAAAGTGAGTCCAGGACAGCCAGAGATACACAGAGAAACCCTGTCTCGAAAAGCAAAACAAAAACAAACAAACAAACAAACAGAAGATTTACTTATTTACTTATTTTATGGCATTAGTGTTTTACCTGTATTTATGTCTGTTCTATGTCGTCTGGTCCCCCGAAGCTGGAGTTACAGACAGTTGTGAGCTGCCATGTGGGTGTTGGGAATTAAACCCGGGTCCTCTGGAAGAACAGCCAGTTCTCTTAACTGCTGAGCCATCTCTCCAGCCCTATTTTTTTCTTATAGTTAATATTTATGATATCTTTAAGACACATGAAAGGATCAGAAATTACCACACACCCAGAAACCAGCCGGTAGTCAGTAAATACAGTGTGTGTCCCTCTCCCTGACTGCATCTCTCTTCCCATCCCATAGAGGGAACCATTACTTTGAATTTAACATTTATAGTACCTTTGTGATCCACTTTTTAAGGGGTCTTAATCCATATCTGTTGTTGTAAGAGGGTACATGAGAATAGGTATTATTTATTTGTTCTGCTGTGCTGGGGAGCCTGTTGCTCTCCGTCTGGATAGATCCTTCTCCTTTCTCCCTGCTTTTTATGTAGAGACAAGTCCTGTGAGTTGCCCAGCCTGGGCTTGAACTCACTCTAGAGCCCAGACAGCCCTTGGTCCCTTTGCTTTAGCTTCCCAAGCAGCTGGGGATTATGGAATCTGCTTCACCAATCCTGGCCAATGCTAAGTAATTTATGAAGACGCTTATCTTTTCCCACTGTTCTAGCAGCTTAGAAGTCTAAGAGCCTATTGCTAGCATTTGTTTTTTGTGAGGACCTCAGAGCAGAAAGGGAAGCAGATATATAAAAAGGAGAGAAAAAGAAGGCCAAGCTAGAGATGGCCAACCCATTCCTAAAGCAAAGGCATTCATGAGGAAGGGTGATTCGGACACCTTCCACTAGACCAGCATGGCTGTGTTGAGGGTTCCAACACAGGAACACATTTAAACAGTCGCAGATATTTAGGTTACTTACCCTTTCAGGGTATGAAATAATGTACTCTGAACATTTTTGTATGCTTTACACCTGTGTGAGAGTTTCTATGTGTAATACCAGTCTGGGGGTGGGGTCTTCCTAGTTTTACCAGAAGTTGTCAAATTGTTCTCCAAAGTCATCATAAAAACTTACATTCAGCCGGGCAGTGGTGGCGCACGCCTTTAATCCCAGCACTTGGGAGGCAGAGGCAGGCGGATCTTTGTGAGTTCGAGGCCAGCCTGGTCTACAAAGTGAGTCCAGTACAGCCAGAGATATTCAGAGAAACCCTGTCTCGAAAAACCAAAAAAAAAAAAAAAAAAAAAACTTACATTCATATCACCATTATGTGAGAACTGCCCTTATCGCTATCAATTGGAAATTAAGTGCTTTGTTTTTGTTTTTGCCACTGTAGCCAGGCATGGTAGTGCACACCATAGTTCTAATGGTTGGGAGATAGAGCAGAAGGATCAGGAGTTCAAGTTCATCCTCAGCTACATAGTGAGTTCAAGGCCAGCCTGAGCTACATGGTCTCCTGTCTCTAAACAAATACATAAATAAGTAAATGAAATTAAAGACATGAAAGTTGGGGAGAGCTAGTTAGGAAGAGGATTAATAACAGGGACAAAGAAGGGTAGTAAGGGAGACTATGGTTGAAATGCATTATGCACATGTATAAAATCCCATAATAAAGTCCATTATTATGCATAATTAACATATGCTAATAAGACATTAAAATAGCTGGGCGTGGTGGTGCCGGCCTTTAATGTCAGCACTCGGGAGGCAGAGGCAGGCGGATCTCTGTGAGTTCAAGGTCAGCCTGGTCTACAGAGGGAGTCCAGGACAGCCAGAGCTGTTACGCAGAGAAACCCTGTCTTGGAAAAAAGAATTACAATAAAATTATAATTCATTTTGCCAATTTGATGGGTGTGAAATGACTTCTCAGTTCCAAAGACACTCTGATTATGAATTGAAGCAAAGTGTTGTCATGAAGGCATTTCATCTGTCAGTTAGCAGCTTACATGTTTAAACATTTCTTCACAGGATTACTTACCTTGTTCTTACTGGTTGGTAGGTGTCTTTTATATATACTGAATGCAGATTATTGGTCTTTTAACTTTGCTTACAGTTGTTGTTTTTTTCTCTTTTTGAAAAAAAAAAACAAAAGCAAAAACAAAGACCTGGCGTGGTAGCACACTTCTTTAATACTAGCACTCGGGAGGCAGAGGCAGGTGGATCTCTGTGAATTCAAGGCTTTCCTGGTCTATAAAATGAGTCCAGGAAAGCCAGGGCTACACAGAGAAACCCTATCTCAAAAAAACCAAGAGAGAGAGAGAGAAAACAATTTCCCTACTTGACCCAGGCTAGTCTCAAACTAGAGATCTACCTATAGTTACTTTTTCAGTGATGACTTTTACAATTATCTGTGGCAGTTGCTTTCCTTTGTTTTATTTTTTTGTATCTTGTTTTATAAACAGTACCTAACTTGAGATTATTAAGCCTGTTTCTGTATGAAGAAGTTTGTTTTCTCTTGAATTTGTTTGATTTTTTTTTCTTTTTGGCCTTGTTTAGATTCACTGTGTAGTCTAAGCTGGCTTTGAGCTTGGTATCTTTCTGCCTTAGTCTCCCGAGTGCGGGCATCAAAGGTGTGTGCCACTATGCCAAGCTCATTCTTCATACATAAGTCTCTAATCTACCTGGTGACCTGGACCAACAAGTCATTCTTTAGTGACAGGGTCCTGAGGGCAAGGTCCAGGGATGGGAGAAAAAAAATCAACAGAAACCCTGGGACCAGAAGATCTCGCATAAGCTTATGTCAAGCAAGGTTAGAAGAAGTACACTATCTTATGTAAATTTTACAGGGGAAATGGGACAGAGTTAGCAGAAAGCTGCCATACAAGGGAGGGTGAAATCAGAGAGCTAATAAAGCAATGTTGCACGAAGGAAACACGAGACATTAAGTGTGTCATAGACAGAGCACACAGCAGCTTTAGGACCATAACTCCAGTCTCTTCAGGGGAAAAGTCAGGTTCTCAGGAACCAAAATCCTAACTCCTTTCAGTTTCTGGCCCCAGGCCCAGACCAGATCTTGCCAAGTGTGTCCCTGGGCAAGGACACAGAACTAGCAAACTCTTTGTCCTTTCATCAGGGCCTCTGAGAAAACCTTAGATTAGCTTGGCTCCCAACAACCAGGAAATACACACACACACACACACACACACACACACACACACACACACACACGAGGGGAATCAGGGGTAGGAACCTGCATTTATCATTTCTATATAATATCTTTATCAATTAGGATATCTATCCTAATTGTTTTTTTTTTATTTCCTTGGATATCTATCCATCCCAATTTTAGTGGTTAAAAGACTATCATCTGTTTACCATGTCTAAGAACCTGGGTTTAGCTGGACTCATATTTCGTGGGTCTATGGCCATTTGCTTGTCACCTAGATTACTCTTACACTGGCAGTTGAAAAACTGGGTTACCAATCTGTGTATCTGTCCTACCTGCCACTGAGACAATGTATTCCTCACCATTTAGATACCTTGTTTTTTCATATGCTGTAGAATGGAACAAGACCCATTATGTAAACCTTTGAATGTTTGGTAATGTCCCTTTAGATCCAAATTATATGACTGAACTTACACTAGACGCTGAGTTAAGTTACATTATGAAGAAATAGAGGGAACTAATCGATTGCTTTTTATAATAGTCAGTATATCATAATAGTTGTTCAAGTACCATTTGTTACGGTTCACTCTTATTCCATTAATATATAATGTCACTTTAGATACATATCAAGTGTCATATATGTATCACTTTTCTGTTGATATGATAAAATACCATAACAAAAAGTAACTTCACAAGCCGGGCGTTGGTGGCGCACGCCTTTAATCCCAGCACTTGGGAGGCAGAGGTAGGCGGATCTCTGTGAGTTCGAGGCCAGCCTGGTCTACAAAGTGAGTCTAGGACAGCCAGAGCTGTTATACAGAGAAACCCTGTCTCGAAAAACCAAAAAAAAAAAAAAAAAGTAACTTCACAAAGAAAGAGTATATTTTGGTTTACAGTTCCAGAGGCATAGAGGCTGGGCAGAGAAGGCATTGGCAGGGCGGCAGGACCAGGAACCTGGCTGATCACACTTTCATCCACAGAGGAAAGGGGTAGAGGGGAGAGAGAGAGAGAGAGAGAGAGAGATTGATTCCCATATGCAAGAAGAAGAATGAGATTACAAACCCTTGAAGCCATCCCTAGTGACATAGTTCTTCTGGAAAGACTCCACCTCCTAAAGGTACCATAACCTCCCCAAATAGTTCACAAATACATTGCCTATGAGGTATATATATATATGTAACATACACGTATATTTGGTCTATTCCCATATGTATGTGTGTATGTATGTATGTATGTGTATGTCTGTATTTATATATATAAATATACATTATATAATATATATTCCATATATATATATACACACACACCAAATAAAACTTTCTATTATTTCCTTGTCTAATAACTCTAGATATTATTGTATTTGTCTATTTTGACAATGCCTTCATAGTTTTTGTTTGTTTTGTTAAGACAAAGTTTCTTTCCTCTACCTTATGTTTTGAGACGTTGTCTCTTCCTGAACCTGGAGCTTATCAATTCAGCTAGACTGTCTGGCCTGTGAACTTCAGGGAACCTGCCTTTCTCTCTGAGATTACAACCATACACCACTCCTCCCCACAGTCACTGGAGCCCTGAACTTGTGAGAATAGAAAATTTTAAATTGAGCCCTGAACATGAGAACCTGAACTTCTGACCTCCTTCCAGGAGATAGCTTGTGGCCAGAACATCTGGTCTCGATAAACAGTTCCAAGAAAAGAGAGAACAGAACATGACCAAGCCTTGAACCGTGTTACTACCCGATAATATTTGCCTAGTTTAAAATAGCCAATCAAGTATGTTCCCTCTTCCTTTTCCCGTTTCCTTGAGTGCCCCCTCCCTGTTTGCAGTTTTTTCCTTTAAAAAGTGACCAAATGTGAGCTTCGGGGCTCTTCTCCTCTGCTCCTGCACGAGTTATGAGTTGAGCCCCAGCACGTGCCAGTCTGTGAATAAACCCTCTTGCTGTTTGCATCAAGTGACGCCTCTTGCCGATGATTTGGGGTCGCCATCTGTCCCTGGGTGAGTGAGGGTCTCTCAGTTCAAGGGTCTTTCATTTGGGGGCTCGTCCGGGATCTGACGGCCACTCCTCATACACAGAGTCGACCTTTGAGGTAAGGAGGGGTACCCTGAACTGTCTGTCTGCTGTTTGTCGTGTCCGCTGAGTCTGTTTCGGTGTGTGCACTTTTGGTTTTGCAGCTGGCTGGCAGCTCGTGGGAGGGGCTGAGCTGTGGTGGGTAGACATGCCTGGAGGACCACAAGCTGCCACCCTGGGGGATGCCCTGGGAGGAAAGGAGGACCAGGGACGCCTGGTAGCCTCCTGTGGTAAGGACGCCGATCAAGTTCGGCTGCTTGAGGTTAAGTTGCCGAGCCCACGTCCATCTGACTCTTTTGAGTGTTTGTGGCGGACCAAAAGTGGCCGGTGGATCTTTGATATACTTTTGTCTGTAGTGTTTGTGTTCTTTGTGTTTTTGACATACCGACGGACGATGGGACAGACTGTGACCACCCCCCTTAGTTTAACTGTGGACCATTGGATGGAAGTTAGGGCTAGGGCACATAATCTATCTGTTGAAGTGAAAAAAAGATCGTGGCAGACTTTTTGCACCTCAGAGTGGCCCACCTTTGATGTGGGATGGCCACCAGAGGGCACCTTTGATCTCGATGTTATTCTTGCTGTTAAGGCTACTGTCTTTCAGCGTGGTCCTGGAGAACACCCTGACCAGCAGCCCCACATTACAGTTTGGCAGGACCTGGCTGAAGATCTGCCCCCATGGGTCAAGCCCTGGGTGCGCAAGCCCAAACAGGGACCGGGCTCCCGAGCCCTGGCCCTGAAGAATTCCGGAACCGGGAGAGAACACATGTATCAGAGAAGCCGCACTCGGCCCTGACCTCCTTGTCCTAGATTTGCCCCCACCATACCCTCCCACTCCAGCGCCTGCGGCCCCGCCTGCCACAAAGGGATCGCTGGGCCCGGCTTTGGGCACTAGAAGCCAGAGGGGAGCCATTCCTAAAACCTCCGTGGTCCTTCCCCTACGGGCATATGGCCCCCCCACCACCACTGGAGGGGCAAGATGGCCAACCCATAGGCCTACAGCCCCTCCAGTACTGGCCCTTTTCCTCAGCCGAGTTATACAATTGGAAAATTATCCACCCTCCCTTTTCTGAGGACCCACAAAAGCTTACAGGTCTTGTGGAATCCCTGATGTTTTCTCACCAGCCCACCTGGGATTATTGCCAGCAGCTCTTACAGACTCTCTTCACCACAGAGGAGAGGGAGCGAATCTTGCTGGAGAGCCGGAAGAATGTGCCAGGGGTGGATGGTCACCCCACCCAACTCCCTAATGTTATAGATGCAGCCTTTCCTCTTTCCAGGCCAAACTGGGATTTCAATATGTCGGATTGTAGGGAGCGACTGACGGTCTATCGTCAGGCTCTAGTAGCGGGCCTCAAAGGGGCAGCAAGGCGCCCCACTAATTTGGCTAAGATAAGAGAGGTAGTACAGGGAGCCACGGAGCCCCCCTCTGTGTTCCTTGAGTGCCTAATGGAAGCTTTTAGGCGCTACACTCCGTTAGATCCCGCTTCTGAAGGACAGAGGGCTTCCATCGCGATGGCCCTTATAGGCCAGTCCACCATTGATATAAAGAGAAAACTACAGAGGCTAGAAGGGTTACAGGATTGTACTTTACAGGACCTAGTAAAGGAAGCTGAAAAAGTGTATCATAAGAGAGAGATAGAGGAGGAAAAAAAAAAGAGAAAGAAAAAAAATTAGATCGCAGACAGAAAAAAAATTTGACACGGATCTTGGCCGCAGTAGTAGGTGACAGAGAGATCAACCTCGGAGCAGACCTAGAAAGCCAGGGAACCTGGACAACTGCACCCCCCTGGAGAAGGACCAGTGTGCTTATTGCAAAGAGAAAGGACATTGGGCCAGGGAATGCCCCAAGAAGAGAGGGCCTCCCCGGAAGGTGCTGGCCCTAGAAGAAGATGATGACTAGTGGGGACAGGGCTCGGAGCCCCTCCCTGAGCCTAGGGTAACCCTAGATGTGGAGGGGAAGCCTGTTGAGTTTCTGGTGGATACCGGTGCTCAGCACTCAGTTTTGCTTAAACCATCTGGCCCTGTCTCCAAAAAGAAATCGTGGGTCATTGGGGCCACATGACAACAGCAATATTCATGGGCTACTGGAAGAACGGTAGATTTGGGAGTGGGCAGGGTAACCCACTCGTTCTTGGTTATCCCTGAATACACTGCCCCATTGTTGGGAAGAGATCTATTGACTAAAATGGGTGCTCAAATCACCTTCACCCCTGACGGTCCCAAGGTTTCACAGTCAGAAAAATTAGTCGCTGCCTTGACCATGCATCTAGAGGATGAACACAGACTCTTTGGGACCCCAGGAAACAAAGAATTGGTCACCACTGACGACTGGTTGACTTGGACTCCGGACGCATGGGCCAAGACTGCAGGAATGGGACTGGTGGTACAACAACCTCCAGTGGTGATAGATCTGAAAACCACCTCGACCCCAGTGGCCATACCCAGTACCCCATGAGTAAGGAAGCCCAGGAAGGGCTTAAGCCCCACATTGCGTGCCTTATCTGGGAAGGCATCCTGGGTAAGTGCAGACCCCTTGGAACACCCCTTTGCTGCCCGTAAAAAAAGCCTGGGACTAAAGACTATCACCCGTGCAATACCTTAGGGAAGTAAGGTAATAAGCGGGTACAGGATATACATCCTACTGTCCCTAATCCCTATAACCTGCTGAGTTCCTTGCCCCAATTACGTCTGGTACACTGTCCTAGACCTGAAGAATGCCTTTTTCTGCCTGCACCTTCACCCATCCAGCCAGAACATTTTTGCCTTCGAATGGAGGGACCTGGGGCCACAGGACAGCTAACATGGACTAGACTGCCCCAGGGGTTCAAGAATTCACCCAATCTCCTTGATGAAGCTCTCCATCAGGATCTTGCTCATTTTCGCACTATTGCCCCCTGGGTAGCTCTTCTACAGTACGTTGATGACCTACTGTTGGCTGGACCCACTGAGGAAGCCTGTAAGAAAAAACTGGCTTACTTCTTGACGAGCTCACCCGGTTAGGATATCGAGCCTCTGCTAAAAAGGCTCAGATCTACAGGAGAGAGGTAACGTACTTGGGCTATACCCTAAAGGACGGGAAAAGGTGGTTGACATAGGCCAGAAAGCAGACTGTGACCCAAATACCTGTCCCCCGGACTCCCTGACAAGTGAGAACATTTCTGGGAGCAGCAGGGTTTTGCTGACTGTGGATTCCAGGATTCGGCACCCTAGCCGCTCCTCTATACCCATTGACTAAGGAGGGTGCCCCCTTTGATTGGAAGGAAAAACAACAACAGGCTTTTGATGACATTAAAAAGGCTCTCCTGTCAGCACTGGCGCTAGCATTGCCAGATGTGGCCAAACCCTTTACTTTCTATGTGGATGAGAAAAAAAAGGGGTAGCTGGGGGGGGGTCCTAACTCAATAGCTGGGGCCTTGGAGAAGACCCGTGGCCTACCTGTCAAAAAAACTAGACCGGGTGGCTAGCAGGTGGCCCTCCTGTTTAAGATCCATAGCAGCCGTGGCGACCCTAGTGAAAGACACTGACAAATTGACTATGGGACAGAAACTGATTATCATTGCCCCCCATGCTTTGGAAAGCATCATCTGGCAGACCACTGGCTGTCCAATGCCCCCATGACACATTACCAGAGTCTCCTGCTAAACGGAGACAGGATCCAGTTCGGCTACCCTGTTACCCGACACCGCTGCGGGAGAAGACGTACTACACATTTGCCAGGAAATACTGGCAAAAGAAACCGGGGTCGGGCGGGATCTCAAAGACCAGCCCCTGCCAGATGCCCAACTAACCTGGTTCACTGATGGAAGCAGCTACATCATTGAAGGTAAAAAGGTAGCCGGGGTGGCGGTGGTGGATGATGAACAGATTGTCTGGGCTGGTAGCTTGCCTGAAGGGACCTCAGCCCAGAAGGCCGAACTGATAGCCCTCACGCAGGCCTTGCGGTTGGCAGTGGAAAGAAGATAAATATCTACACGGACAGCAGGTATGCCTTTGCTACTGCTCATGTCCATGGGGTCATCAACAGACAAAGGGGGTGCTGACCTCAGCTGGAAAAGAAAGTAAAAATAAAGAAGAGATTCTGAACTTGTTAGGAGCCATCCACCTACCTAAACAATTAGAAATCATCCACTCACTGCCCTGGACATCAAAAAAAAAAAAAAAGGATCCAGAGTTGCAGAAGGAAATCAGAGGGCCGATAGGGAGGCCAAGCGGGCAGCCCAGGAACTTCGAGTACTGTCCCTTTCTGTGCCTAAAAGAGACCCCTGCATCAAAGATTTTGAATATTCAGAGGAAGATCTCAAGAAAATGGACAAACTAGGCTTCCAGCTAAAGTCCCCATACGGGGTTCGAGAGACTGCGGATGGCAAGAGCATACTGCCTGAGAAACAGGCGATTACCTTTCTTAAGCAGCTCCACAGACTGACCCACTTAGGTTCAAAACATCTAAAGACCACTGTCCAGGCCTCCCCTTATTATATTATCGGACTAGGAGAACTTGCAGATGCAACTGTGAAGGGGTGCGTGCCTTGCCAGATGGTAAATGCACAACCCAACAAGCTACCGCAGGGCGAGTGGCTACGAGGAGACCGCCCTGGGGGCTGCTGGGAAGTGGGTTTTACTAAGATAAAACCTGCTAGATATGGTCATAAGTACTTACTGGTTTTCATAGATACTTTTTCAGGATGGGTTGAGGCCTTTCCTACAAAAAGAAAAACTGAAGCCGGGCAGTGGTGGCGCACGCCTTTAATCCCAGCACTTGGGAGGCAGAGGCAGGCAGATCTCTGTGAGTTCGAGGCCAGCCTGGTCTACAAAACGAGTCCAGGACAGCCAGAGATATACAGAGAAACCCTGTCTCGAAAAACCAAAAAAAAAAAAAAAAAACAAAAAGAAAAACTGCTCAGGTGGTAACCAAGAAGATACTAGAAGATATTTTTCCCAGGTTTGGAGTACCTCAGGTGATTGGGTCTGATAATGGCCCTGCGTTTGTTGCCTAGGTAAGTCAGGGATTGGCCAAGATCTTGGGGTTTGGTTGGAAATTACATTATGCATATAGACCCCAGAGTTCAGGACAGGTAAAAAGAATGAATAGAACCTTAAAAGAGGTCATGACTAAATTGTCCTTGGAGACTGGCGTCACAGACTGGACAGTCCTCCCTTTTGCCCCATTCCGGGTACGTAATACACCCTGTCCATTTAAGCTGACACCTTTTGAGATCCTCTACGGGACTCACCCCCCCCCCCCTCATTGCCATGAGCCATTTTCCCCCTCCTGAGTCATATTCCTCTCAATCTTTATATGTTAGATTAAAAGCTCTTGAAGCTGTGCAGGAAAAGGTGTGGAGCCAGTTGGCCGAAGCCTACAAGCCTGGTGACCTCCAAGTGCCTCACCAGTTCCAGGTTGGAGACGCCACCGTGCTGCCAATCTTGAAGCATGGTGGGAAGGACCATATCTGGTGCTACTCACAACTCCAACTGCTGTGAAAGTAGATGGCATTTCTACCTGGATCCACGCTTCACATGTCAAGCCAGCACCACCGCCAGGGCCAGATTGGAAAGTGTAAAAAATGGACAACCCCCTCAAGCTCCGCATTTGCCACATTCCTGCTCCTGCTGATGGCCCACCCATTGATAAGTAGTTCTAACCCCCATGCCCCTCAGAAGCTGACATGGCAGGTCTTATCCCAGACTGGAGATGTGGCCTAAAGAAGCCCCCCCCAATACCTGGTGGTCCCCTTTGACACCTGACGTCTGCGCCCTTGTTGCGGGGGTAGAAAGCCAGCTGTGGGACATACCCAGTCTCTCCGTAGAAGAGTCCAAGCAGGTGAGACCCCAGACCATGACTATTCCGCCGCCAATCAACAGGTTGGATATGGCGCCATCGGGTGCAGTTACCCTAGGGCAAGGAGTTGGATAAGGACATCATCCTTTTACGTTTGCCCCCGAGATAGGAGGACCAGGGAACAGGCTCGGAAATGTGAAGCTCTGGAGTCATTTTACTGTTCCTCGTGGGGCTGTGAGACCACGGGACAGGCCTACTGGAACCCCTCTTCATCCTGGGATCTTATCAGAATAAGTTGGAATGGAACCACACCTGGAAATCCGCTCCATACCTGTGAGCGGAGTGGGTGGTGTAACCCATTTAATATTACCTTTACTGAAAAGGGAAAATTGGACAGAGGATGGATCAAAAGTTACCAATGGGGACTCCGGTTCTACGTAAGTGGCACCGACCCTGGCCTAACAATAGCCCTCAAACTAAAGGTTGAGTCTCTCCCTGCTGTTCCGCTGGGCCCTAATCCAGTGTTGCCCGAGCAACGAAGACCATCGGTCCCCAGTAAACCTCAGCCCCTCCCTCTGCCAGCTTTGCGGCTCCCAGCCCCGGGGGGTGGGGGGGACACAAAAGTCTGTCCCTCCTGCTAGGCCATTAGTTCACACCAGCCTGCCTACTAGCCCTTCATCAAGAGAGGGATCATGATACATTAGTTGAGACAGAAGTTCCATGATTAGAACTTGTACAGAAAAATAAGTGGGGAATGTGAGAATAGAAAATTTTAAATTGAGCCCTGAACATGAGAACCTGAACTTCTGACCTCCTTCCAGGAGATAGCTTGTGGCCAGAACATCTGGTCTCGATAAACAGTTCCAAGAAAAGAGAGAACAGAACATGACCAAGCCTTGAACCGTGTTACTACCCGATAATATTTGCCTAGTTTAAAATAGCCAATCAAGTGTGTTCCTTCTTCCTTTTCCCAATCCCTTGAGTGCCCCCTCCCTGTTTGCTTTTTTTCCCTTTAAAAAGTGACCAAATGTGAGCTTCAGGGCTCTTCTCCTCTGCTCCTGCGTGAGTTATGAGTTGAGCCCCAGCGTGCACCAGTCTGAATAAAACCTCTTGCTGTTTGCATCAAGTGACGCCTCTTGCGGATGGTTTGGGGTCGCAGTCTGTCCCCGGCTAAGTGAGGGTCTCTCAGTTCGAGGGTCTTTCAAACTCAGGTCCTCATAATTTCTTCGCAGGCACTTTACAGACCAAGCCATCTCCTGAGAACATCTTCTCTATTAATTTTAAGGAAATAGAGAGGGAAGAAGAAACTATAGACTAAATGACACTCAAAATCTCTAATTTTTTTTCAAATGACTAAATTTCAAAAGACTCAGTTAATGTCCAGTGGGTGACAAAGCTGTTTTTAAAAATAAAAAAGTGGTGGTTCTAAAGGTCTATGTTATGATTGCATGAGCATTTATGGGTAAGGTTGCCAGATTTAACAAATCCTGGACACCTAGATACATAGTTAAATTTTAGCTTTTGATTAGCAGTGGAAAAAAAGTTAACTATAAAGATACTTTTAACACTTTTTAATGTGAAATTCAGATCTTCCTGGGCTTTCTTAATCTGGCAAAACCACAATTTTATTCAAGATGGTAAAGCAGTTTACGTTGGCCAGCCTTCCCTGTAACTGGAAGGGGTTGCTAGGCAGGGCTTTGGGGGAAAAATTAGTGGCACTGGGAAGTCCTTCCTAATTCTGAACCACACAGTACCTAGAGTTAGAACTGTCACCTTGCCACCACAGGATAATCCTACAGATGGAAGACACACGCCAAGGATAGTGAGGCAGAAAGAGAAGGGTCTGGGTCCAAGTGAAATCCTGAAATCCATCATAAGAAAAAAGCACTTCTGTTCTATCCTGGGACGCTTCCAGTACCTCGGGAGGCTCTGCTTCTTCTTTGTAAAATCCCTCCAGAAACCATTTTCAGACTCGTAATCAGTTACTTTTATATTTTAACCAAATCTTAACATCCTATAACATCTCTAAGTCATATTTTTAAGAAATGATTCTATAGGCTTTTGCTAGCATAATGTTATTGTGTTAAAGTGTGAAAACAGCCTGAATTTTTGCCCTTAAAAATGCCTTTTGCAGGCCGGGCGTGGTGGCACATGCCTTTAATCCCAGCACTCGGGAGGCAGAGGCAGGTGGATCTCTGAGTTCAAGGCCAGCCTGGTCTACAAAGTGAGTCCAGGACAGCCAGGGATACACAGAGAAACCCTGTCTTGAAACCCCTCCCCCCAAAAAAAATCCTTTTTGCAGGGCTGGAGAGATGACCCAGTGGTTAAGAGCGCTTGCTGCATAATAGATCAGAAAAAATATTTAAGGATATAATTGAAGAATTTCTCCAGGGACACAACCAGATTCAAATGACCGAAAAGACAGCAAAACTCAAGAAAGGAAGACAAAAGATTAAAGGCATCGTGTTTAGTTTGGTTTGTGAGACAGGTGTCTGGGTGTAGCCAAGGCTGGCTTTGGGTTTGCCTCTTAGCACTCATGTGGTGGCTTATGGCCACCTCTAACTCCAGTTGGATGGGATATGATGCCCTCTTTTGGCCTCCACAGACCCTGCACACATGTGCTCATAGACATACGTTCAGGCAAAATACCCGTACACACAATTAAATAAATCTTTGTTTTTTTTTTTTTTTTTGGTTTTTCGAGACAGGGTTTCTCTGTGTAACAGCCCTGGCTGTCCTGGACTTGCTTTGTAGACCAGGCTGGCCTCGAACTCACAGAGATCCGCCTGCCTCTGCCTCCCAAGTGCTGGGATTAAAGGCGTGCACCACCACGCCCGGCTAAATCTTTGTTTTTTAAAAAAAAAATGTCTTTAGCCAGGTGCAAACCTGTAATATAAGCACTTGGGAGGCTGAGGCAGGGGGACCATGAGTTCGAGGCCAGCCGTGGCTACATAGAGACACCTTGCCTCACAAAACAAAACAAACAAAAATGCCTTTGATCTTTGTCTTCCTTTCTTGAGTTTTGCTGTGTTTTTGGTCATTCAAATCTGCCTGTGTTCCTGAAGAACATTCTTCAGTTATATCCTTAAATATCTTTTTTCTGAACCGCTGTATAGTATTTATTGTATTAAAGATTGTCGTAGTGCCCAGTAGAAAGCTTAAACTAAAAGACTCATGTACTATCTGAAAGTTTCTGTGGGCTGGAGTCTGAGCATGGCTTAGGGCCTGTTTTACATCTCACTCTCTAGGCTACAGGGGAGGTATCAGCCAGAGCTCCAAACTGCACCATTTGGAGAATGACTGTCCTGCAGCTTTAGGACTCACGCTGACTTGCTTTTTTAAGGACAACAGGAGTGTGTCACCTTTAAAGACCTTTAGACTAGGTGCATCCGCGACAGTCTTTTGGGATGAGCAGAGTTGGCTGGCATGGACTTCAATTGCACACTGAAATCCCTTCAAGTTTTACTCATTGTTGGATAGATGCAAGATGCTATTTCCATGTGCACCCAAGGAAATGAGGCTTGATGACACAGGGTGGCCCCTGACTGCATGCCTGCCACACAAGTCCTTTGTTTTCCTGGATCTCCTGTTACCCTTTCATTGGAGCTCGGTCATCTGTCGTTCTTACTGAGCATTTTCCCTAGACTCCTTTTTAGATCTTTATTCCTATTCATGTTGCTCACTTTTGTAAATCTTTTTTTTTCTTAATTTTTTTTTTTTTACTTTTCTAATTCTTGAACATTTCTGCCGTTTACTTTATTTACAATATCATCTGGTTCCTTTGACTGCTTCTATATGTGCCCTTGGTGGGGGCAGTCACAGGCCCCGTGCGGAGGCCAGTAGACCTTAGGAGTGCCAGGTGTCCTCCTCTATTGCTGTCTAGAATCCCTCCCTGATCCTGAAACTTATGGGTTCAGCTAGACTGGCTGGCCAGGAAGCACCTGGAATTGGCCTGTCTCCACCCTCAGTGCTGGAGTTACAGATGCAATCAATATACTTGGCTCTTACGTGGGTTCTGGGATCTGAACTCAGGTCCTCATGCTCGCCCACAAGACACCCCACCCATAGGGCTGTTTCTCTAGCCTTAATTTTTTTTCCTACTTTTTAAAAAATCCCTGTCAGGTAACATTTCTAGTCTCTTTTGCTTCCTCTCTTATTTTCCTTTCCTTCTTCAGTCTCTTCTTCCTTCCCTACCCCCCTCCTTTTTAATGCTTTCATCTCTTGTCTATTTTGTGCTGATTTTTAAATATAAAATAAGCCAGCCAGGCATGGTGGTGCACGTCTTTAATCTCAGCACTCAGGAGGCAGAGGCAGGCTGATCTCTGTGAGTTCAAGGTCAGCCTGGTCTACAGAGTGAGTCCAGGACAGCCAAGATGACACAGAGAAACCCTGTCTTGAAAAACCAAAAAAAAAAAAAAAAAAAAAAGAAGAAGAAAAAAAAAGAAAAAGGAAATGGGTTAATGCTCAGGGATAATATTGGGGGATACTCTCCCCTTCTCTTGGGGTGGTAGGGTGGGGTTTATTTTCCCACACAGAGCCTGAGATGAGACAGTTTGCAGGTCCAGGTAGGCAGGTGTTTGTGTCTTCCATCTTTTCAGTGAGGGAATAATTCCTCAAGTCTTCTTTGCTATATGCACAGATCTTACTACAACTACACTAAGATCCTTATCTTAGACTATCTCTGACAATTACAAACTGAACTTCTTAGATACCAGATTGGGAATTGTCCTAATCCTACCTCACCATTCTGCTTTCGAATTTCTAATTTATGTTATACTTAAAAGACTTTATTTTTAAGATAACCTTTAGGATCATAGTAAAACAGAACAGAAAAACAGTTACCCTGCACCCTCTGTCCTGATTCATGTACAACCTGTATCATTATCAACATCCCGGACCAGAGTGTGATTCATTTGGTACAGTTGATGAGCCTGCCTTGACCCTCCGTCATCCTCCGAAGCCTGTAGTTTACATTAGGATTACTCTGCTGTAGTATCTGCCGACTCTCTTTTGGTAACAGATGGAGTGATTATGGATATTCATTCACCCCACAGCAAGGACAAGGCTGTGGAAATCCAGCAGTCCTCCAGACCTGGACTCAGGACTCAGTTCACCTGGCTTCAAGCACACATAGCGGTGAGGGAGGCTGCCCCTGAGGCCAACCCGTTCTCTGGCCATGAGATCCTGGCTGCCAGTCTCTGTTGTAATCCAGAGGTGACAAGACTCACTTGTCACCAGAAGGCTGGGCCACTGACCACTACATGGCCTCCTTGCTGCCCAAAGGCAGCTGTCACATGTTCAACTCCCCTTTTCCAGCTGGGCAGTACTTAACTTTTCTGTTGCTGCCGTAAAAAATACCACAGCCGAAGCAACCGAGAGAAAGGCTATTTTGGTGCACAATTTTAAAGAGCTGGAGTCCATAATGAGGGCATCGCGTGGAAGCAGACCTCTGGAGCAGAAAGCCAATCTTCATCCACAAAGACAAAGCAGGGAAAGTGAACAGATAGTAGGGTGAGACTACGAGCTCTCAAAAGTCCACCTGGAAAACAAGAGTTCAAATATCCAAGCTGAGTTCTCAGTCATGGTTTTGAATCCCACCCCGTTCCTTCCTCTCTCTTATAAGGTACCCTACTCATGTGTTTACATCCTTGTAATTGTCCCATCGACTGTGGTTCAGTGTTTTCTTTCTGATGTTTTGTTGTTGTTGTTGATTTGTTTGTTTTGAGACAGTCTTTCTGTATCACCCACGTTTGCCTTATACTGACAACCCTCCCTTTCTTGGCTTCTTGAGTCCTTTTATTTGAAGTTTCTATAGCCACATAAGGGTGAAAGATTCTCTCTTCAGCCACGCCTATTGTACTAATGAACAGCTAAGGGATTCTTAATTTCTGTTACAGTAGTTTTTGTTTATTTTAATTTAATCACTTTTTAAATACTTTCTTAGCGTTTCCATCTTTTGCATGTATTATCCATCTGTTTTCCTTAGTGTCTGTTTTTTCCTCCAGTAGATCCCTTAGCATAGTTGTCATATTTATAAGTGGTATTCTGATATTTGCTGTCTCTTCAAGCTTTGGTTTTGACTTTTTTAGTACCCTTGTTGTTGTTGCTGAGAGATGACATTGTGCTCTGTTAAAGCAAGCAGGTATAGTAACTGGGCAATTGGTAATGGGATGTTGTTACAGGGAAGACCACCAGAGAAGAACACTCACACAGCCTAGAGCCAACTGAAAGGCTTTATTCTAGCTGGCTGGGACTGCATTCAGGTGTTCAGGTCCCAAGTGTAGTGCCCAGTGTTTGGACTACCAAGTTTCTAAAGGCAAAAACCACATGTTGGTGTCTCTCTCAGCGTTTGCAGGGGAGAGGTTCTGTGCCAGCAAACAGTTTAACAGTAGATAAGATAAATGGTTGGCTGGAGGGGAAAGTTTCCACAAACAGGCAGGCAGTTCAACAGACACTAAACACTAGTTACTTGGGGCATCTCGACCTAGGATTGATTCCTAGAATAGAGTTGGGTAATTTCCCACAGGGCTCACCATCAAGGAGAGCAAGTTCCAGGTAAATCTAAAGTGGCCTCAGCAAGAATACAAGGTAGCAGAACTGCGCTGTCACCTACCGAGAGAGGTGCCCTAGAGTTGACGGTTATGTCTTGGACTCTGTATCCTTGGACCTTTTACCTTTGACCTTGGACTGAGGGCTACTCAGGGCTGTCGCACCAAGTGAGGTGGGATGGCCAGAAGGAGCTAATGTGAAGCATAAGCTGGAGAGGGCTGGAATTAGCATTTCTCTTCCTCCAGGTCAATTAGGTTCAGATAAAATCTCCCAAGGTTAAGCTCTGATAAAGTGATTTCTTACCAGGGTGGGCCTGCTGAAGAACAGAACCTCTGGCTACTTTTGCCGGGAGTCTGGGGGGAGGGAGGGCCTCTAATCTTCATTGTGAAATTCAGTTGAACTCCTAGCAGGCTCACCCTGGCCCCTGGGTCTGACCATCTCAGCCTTGCCATGCTGAGCCTCCTGCAATACAGAGTCAGCCTCCTGCCAGATTCTGGGTCCCAAAGAGGTTTCTGCTCACTGGCTTCTTTGGTAAGTTGTGGTTCTCCTTATTCACCCACATGCAGCTGGGGCAGCGGTCAGCTCCACGCCTTCAGTTCTCTGTCATATCTGAGGAGAGACTCTGGTCCCCGGTTTGTCCAGCTCTTACTTGTTAGGATAGAGGTACGTACGGTATCTGTGCTTCCTGTGGGCCAAACTAGAACTTGAGCTCTTTGCTTTTTGTTTGTTTGTTTGTTTTCAAGAGGATTTCTCTGTGCATTGCTGCTGTTCTGGACTCACTTTGTAGATCAGGCTGGCCTTGAACTCACAGAGTTCCACTGCTGGGATCAAAGTCATTGGCCACCATGCCTGGCTCTTTGCTTTTTTTTTAAATGGTTTTGATTCATTAGAAAAACAGTGTAACACTTAAGAAAACCATTTTTATTTTTAAAGATAGGCTCTCGCTATGTAGACCAGACTGGCCTCAAAACATAGTGACCCACTGCCTCTGCCTCCCCAGTGCTGGGACTGAAAGTGTGCACCAACACGCCCAGCCAAGAAAACATTTTAAGTAATCCCAGCACGGGAAGCAGAGGCAGGAGGATCACAACAAGTTCAAGGCCAGCCCCATCTACATAGGTGAGAACCTATCTCAAAACCAAACCAAACCACAAAGCACCGCAAGTCCCATAAATAACCTGCAGGCTTTCACTCATCTGTCCAGTCTTTGTGGAAAGGCATACACATTTTTACTTAACTGGTAAACACAGTAGCTATGGACAACTTCCCATGATAGCACATGCCATGCATATTCCATTGTCAAGGTCTTCTTGATTATGTTTTAAATGTCTGCTTCATATTCTATGTGACGGATACACGTCACTCCCCAGGGCTTTCTCGCTTCTGCACATCGCTCTGCTCACCCCTCCCCTCTGCTCCACTGGATCTCCAGCCAGGCCCGGCCCCGTCAGCGCCCTGAGCACTGTCTGAGACTCTATCAGTGCTTTTCAACCTCTAGATGAGGGAATGGAAGCTCAGCTTCATAACCTTCTTCTACAACAAGGATCAGAGCTGCTTTTAAAGTCCTGTGTACTGACATTGGAAAGCTCATTTTGTCTGCGACCATGGATGTTGTCACTCCCACACCCTCGGACTTCATCCGAATGGCTTCCTAAGGGTAAAGTTCCACAGCACACTGTGACTCAGGGTACAAATTCTCAGATTAGCTTATGCCAGTACGATCTCACTATTCTCGCTTGACTTGCTTGCCTTAATGTTTTTACAGACTTAAAATTTGGGAAGGTGCCGGTTTGAATTGTTCTGTAGGTAGGTTCAAAGGTGTCTGAAGTGTTTATGATTCACTTTCTTATTCAAATCTGTTCTCTATTGTCGAAGTGCTGTCTTTTTTTTTTTTTTTTCTTTTCTTCAAGACAGGGTCTCCACATAGTCCTGACTGTCCTGGAACTCACTTTGTAGACCAGGCTGGCTTCTGAACTCACAAGAGATCTGACTACCTCTGCCTCCAGACTGTTGGGATTCAAGGTATGTGCTGCCCCCGCCTCTGCCTTAAGTGTTGTCTTGATGTCTACATTTTGCATATAGATTTTGTCAGTCTGTTCTTTGATCATTTTAACTACTTCAACTCTTAGACATCTATCTGTTCCAAATAGCTGATGTCCAATTCCAATTTATGATATGTTAACTCTGAGTTAGGGGTGGTTTGCTTGTACATGTCGCAGAGTATCTGAGTTCGTTTCCAAATTTAGTCATCCCAGGTTTGCTCATTCAATTACCCTTTCCTCCATTTTTTGAGCGTGGCAAAAGAAGACCAAGTGGGCTTTTGGAAAGATAGACACTGGTGAAATCCTGATTGTGGCTTAAATCCTTTTTAGCTGAAGGGTATCTTCTCTCCGACCAAGGAACTAGAGAGCTGTCCTCTGCTTTATAGTTTATGCTAAGCAGTAGAGCCTACAACTTTCTTGGAAGAGACTGAAACCTCCCTTCCCAGCCTTATTCCCAGCACCCTTGGCATGCCCCAGGTCTGGAGGACTTGTTCCCTCAAGCTTGGTAAACCAG
This sequence comes from Lophiomys imhausi, assembly GCA_907164525.1. Taxonomy (NCBI): domain Eukaryota; kingdom Metazoa; phylum Chordata; class Mammalia; order Rodentia; family Muridae; genus Lophiomys; species Lophiomys imhausi. The sequence continues at coordinate 782,440 of CAJQZJ010014563.1, read as the reverse complement.
CAGGATTTGAGAGAGCCAGCCACACCCCTGTCCTGCTAAGAGTCTGGAAAGTACAGGACAGTGGGACTTGTATTGGGACCAGGTTGCAGGTGTAGCTGAGCTGGGGACCTTTGCTACAGAAAAAGAAGCTAGCCACATAATTACTGACTTAACCAGATCTGAGCAGACAGACATGCTCAGTGCCTCTCAGGCCAAGGTGCAGATGCAATCACGTCTTCACAGACGTGTATTGCTGTATTGCTGTGGATGGGGAAGTTTGCTGACTAGATAAACAGGCCTGGTTGTGGGGCTGTCATCTTAGCATGCTCTGACTGACCACCGCCGGCCTCGCTCAGGGTGGTGTGCCCGCGTCCCATGTCCAGTGTTATGCCACGTGCTTCCTCCTCCTAATCTAGGAACCAACAGCATAAGACCCATGAGTGTTTCTGTTCCTCTCTTGCTGAACCTAGTTACCTTTTCCAATAAGTACCCCTGGCCTCTTCAGTGGAGAAGGGGCCTTTGCATGTTCCCTGTAGGACTCTTGCTTTGTTGTTTTGTCTCTTCCACACTTCCTGCCATCGCCTAGGTAGTTTTTCTTAAAGACTGGCCTATGAAGGTCATATTCTGATGAGAGGGACAAGATCCTTTGGCCCTGTTTCCTACTGCCTGCTTCTTTTCTCAGTCTCAGGGACTGGCAAACAAGGTGACAGGACTGGCTGTCACGGATGTTTGGTTATATCTGCCATGTGTCTGGAGACGTTGTGTCCATTGTTCACTTAGAGATTGGGTGCCCAGCATGCATTTAATAGAGAAAGTCAGCCTTCATGTTGTCTGTCTTCTGAGTCCGTCTCCCCTGGCAAGGTTAGTAGGTGACTCTAAGCCTGTTGTGTTGCAGCCTCCTGGTCTTTAGGAGAGTGGTTCTTTTATTTTTATTTTATTTTTTAGATTTATGTATACAGTGTTCTGTCTGCATGCATGCCTTCAGGCCAGAAGAAGTCACCAGATCTCATTATGGATAGTTGTGAGCCATCATGTGGTTAGTGAGAATTGAACTCAGGACCTCTGGAAGAGCAGCCAGTGCTCTTAACCCCTGAGCCATTGCTCCAGCCATAGAGGGTGGTTCTTATCACTTTAATTTTAGTTAGTTCAACAGGAATATGGAGGAGAAATTTCTACGCACATTCCCAAAACAATCACTTGATGCCTTTTGAGGCTCACTTCAAATAGTTTTTTTTTTTTTAAGATTTATTTTTTATTTTTTTAAATGTATACAGTGTTCTGTCTGCAGGTATGCCTGCAGGCCAGAAGAGGGCACCAAATTTCATTCTAGATGGTTGTGAGCCACCATGTGGTTCCTGGGAATTGAACTCAGGACCTTTGGAAGAGCAGACAGTGCTCTTAACCTCTGAGCCATCTCTCCAGCCACCAAATAGTTTTATTTTAAGACAAATTCTAATATATTGACCAAGTTGGACTTGAACTAAGTTATCCTTTTGCCCAGCGTCCTGAGTAGTTGGGATTATGCAACACGATTCCTGGCATTTTGGAGGATTTGGTGATGGCTCTTGGAAACTGCAAGTATTACAGAAGAGTAAGCTACCTGCGGGTGCCCCACTGAGCTTCTGGTCCATGATCGTGGCCGTGGGGATGCTCTCTGTCCCTGTGTGGACTCTCCTCACTGCTCGGCCACGGTCAGCTTTGGACTTTCTTCCTCGTGCTTCCTATTTGTTCTCCCCCTGCAGGGTGTTTCTTAATTCTCCTATGAATCCTGGTACACATGTGAAAAATATATTTTGTAGAATAGCAATTTTTCAGAGACTTCATTATGCCATGCTGCCTGTCAGACTCAGATTAAATGGCTGGAAACAGTAACAGAGGTTGGTTATCTAAGGTGTTCCTGGCATGGCTAAGATGAGCACCAAGTCTGATCTTGTTTCATTTCTGTGGCTGCTCTAAAACACCCTGACCCAAAGTAACCTAGGGCAGGAAGGGGTTGGTTTGGCTTCCAGTTCCAGGTGACAGTTCACTATGACTGAGAGTTCCCACGGGAGCTTCACAGCCACAGTCTAGAGCTGGGAGCGCAGTGCCTGACTGCTCCTGGCTTTCTCCTGCCTTACATTATTGATGGCCTCTGCCTAGGATGGCGCGCACAATTGCCTGGAGGTTCGCACATCAATTTAGCAGCACACACAAGCCCACAGGCCAACCTGACCGAGCTAATCCCTCCTTGAACTCTCTTCCCAGGCTATGTGAGGTGTGTCCCAGCACACTGGCCTAGGCCAAACTGTTGGCAGGAAGTTCTCACCACTGGTTCAGTGTGTAAATATTTTCTTGTTGCTCATGAAAACACTTTGAAATCTGTTCACATTCCATCAGGCCTTTAGAAAAGCACCTGAGAAATGAAGGTGATGCTTCTGACTCCTGGCTTAGGAAGAACGAATCTTAAAACAATCAAATGTATCAGGTTTTCTTGTTCATTGTGAAGCAGATAGGTGAGATGTTAGAAGTAGAAAGGGAAGAGAAAGAGAAAGAGAAAAACAAAACCCATTCATTGGTACTGCCGGGGTCAGACACCTGCTGGTATTAGTTATTCTCAGTTGGTCCACCAGGTGGCAGTCACACCTGCAAAATCAGTCAGCTGGGTTATTTTCCCCATCCGGTGGTACACACAAGGACCCCAAGATTTTAATTCAAATGCAACAAGCATAAAGAAGCCTTCTTACCTTAAACCTTTTGGCACTGCAGGAGTATATATACAGTGATGGGCCTGGACCTAGGCCCTGCACATGCTGGCCCAGTGCTGTATCACGGAGCTACTGCACTTGAGAGAAAGGAGGACAGATGTTGGTTAACTTGTCACAATTGTTGGATTTCTCTTTCAGTTTAAGATAATTTGTTCTAGTTGGTGAAGCAGAACTCGGCCCCCGTCCAAGGCACAGTGCAGCGTGTTTTCTGCCTGTCATCCTTAAAGGGAGAAAGCGAAGTCACAATTTACCAATGTGCCTCAGAGGACTTGATCCCTTTCCTTACTGTTCCTTGTTAAGAAACAGTCCATTGTTCTGTCCATGAGGCTGGATGGCTCTACAGCCCCAAGCTGAGGCTGGGGTCCTAGAGGATTCCTGGTGTGTTGCTAATTTTTCTGTCTACATTGTCCTGAAGAAGTCGGGTTTAACACCATCAGCAATAGGATAGATGAACCAGCCGGTTAGAGTGAGGGCAAGCAGGCAAAAGACAACGTTCCCTTTTCCCATGTTCCTTGATGTGGGCTGCCACCAGAAGGTGGGGCCCAGGTACAGGAGCAGGTTTTCCTGCTTCAAATAATCTGCTTAAGAAAATCCCTCGAGGAGTGTCCAGTAGCTTGGGTTTTAGTTGATTCCAGATGTAGTCAAGTTGACAGCCACCATCACTCCTAACAAGTGCCCGCCCCCCTTGTCAACTTGGCACACAATGGTATCTCCTTATGCCATGCTTACTTTCCAAATGAAAACAGTCATAATTCTGCCTAGCACTTCTAACGAGATGTGGGTGGAGGACTTCAGTGGAGTGAATAGACACTGCTCTTCTTCCTGTAATACCGCTGGCCTCCACTTCCCACTCGCTCCCTGTGCTCCAGCCATACTGCTCCTCCTGCCATATCTTGACCGGAGAGCTGTGCTCCCACCCCAGGCCCTGTGCATGGTTGCTCCTCCTCCTCCTGACCCATGTGCCTTCTCACCCATCTCTGGTCAACTTTTTGCTTAGAATCACCATCTCACTGACCGTCCTTCCCACGCTGCTGAAAACCACCCAGTCCCACCGCCCGTTTCTCCTTTGCACGTACCTGCTGTCTGGCGTATTGATCGCATTGTGCCCTGCCTCCTGTGCATTCAGGGATGAGCTCCCAGGGGCCCTGCTTCCTTGTTGTTGCAATCCGGGCATGTGCCTGGGCCTGGCTTAGCTGACTAGTGTACGGATGTGTGAAGTGAGAATCTTCTTAGAAGTAGAGTACCTTAGAGGAGAGCACAGCCACAGAGGGCAGGCGCATTGTATCTGCAGCTGTGTACTGGCCCAGACCCTGCTAAAGTTCAGTCTCCCATATCCCTTCAGTAAATGGACCATGTTGCTACCATGTTGGTCCAGACACTTCTAGTTGTTGTTTTCTTTAGGGTCCAGGTCCTGACCAGCTCCAAAGATCGATTCCTGGTTGGGATCCCAAGAACTCCTTGGCTCCAGAGTCCCTTGTTCCAGGGATCCATGTGTCCCAATGTACCTGTACTTATTGTCACAAGCCAGCACCTGGAAACTGCTTCATCTACACATATCTGGAAATGCTGGCACTTTCAGTCCTTCCCTCCCTCTCTTTCTCCCCCTCTCCCCCACTCTCTAACACAAGCTGGCCTCGGCCTCCCTGTGTAGGTAGGGACAACCCTGAATTTCCTTTTTGGCTTTTGGTATGGTGTACATGCCCATGTGTGTGTGTTGGTGGCCAGAGGTCAACATCAGGGGTCTTTCTTTATCCTTTTGTGCCTTTTTCTTCTTTGGGACAAGGCTCCTCACTGGACCTGGGTTCAGTGGCTAGGCTAGCTGACTGGTGAGTCCTCAAGGTCCACTGATCCCCACCTGTAGAAATGTTGGGCTTACAGGCGTGCCACCATGCCCAGCTTTAATGTGGATGCTAGGGACCAGAATTTAGATCTACTAGATCCACAACCTTGAACTAATGGTCATGTTCCCCCCCCCGCCCCCCGCTTCCTTGGGTGTTGGAACTACCAGTAGTGCACCACCAGGCCTGTCTTTTTGGGTTTTGTTTTGTTTCTGCAGTGCTAGGACCAAGGCCAGGGCTTTGTGCATGCTAGGCAAACCGCTCTGTCAGCCCAGCCACCTTCCTAGTCCCCAGTCCTGTCACTTTAAGACTGAGAACCCTTCCGCTGCTGCCACTGAGCCCTTCAGTGTCCTTGCTAGGTTGTTCCCCAGACTGTGTGTGATGCCAAGTGCAGAGGAAAAGCCAGCCTCACAGCGCCAGTGAAAATGTCTCCTGCCTCACCGATGTTTGGGAAGGTCAAACTCTTGAAGCTATTTTGATTATAATGACTCATTCATTCCCTCCTACCTCATTCAGCCCGAGTCTTTCAAGCATGAATACCTGGTTAAGTGTGCATAGCCTCTAATTATTGATCTACCTTTGTTCACACACACGGATGATTGCCACTTAGAGCTTTCCTAGTGGACTCCTGCAAATAATACAAATTGTATTTTCTGAAAATAGAAAGGAATGTGTTATCTTGCGGGTTCTTCAGTTTCCTTGTTTTGCTGGATTACATGTTCTTTGAGTTAGATGTTCTTTATCCCAGGGCTGGGCCATGGCTCATTGGCAGGGCCTTAGGCTACCTTATGTGAGACCCCGAGTTGCATCCTGTCCCCAGTACACACACACAGAGTGCTCTGTACCCATGTCTGTTATGAAGACACTGTGAATGCCTTTCCTGGCCCAGGAGTCCAGACTTGCCACCACCAAGGCCTGCCTCATGTGTCTCCACCTCAGCCTCAGTTTCCACCTCTTTAAGAGGCCATCGACTTGGACTCTAAAATGTTGTCCCTATGACTGTGACCTCACCAAGCCACCCCATTATCATCCTTTCAAAATGGAATGCAAAATAGACTTTGAGTCATATAAAATTATTCCTTGATGTCTTTACAGACAATGTTCCAATAGGAAAGCTTATCAATTATACTTTTGTTTCCATTCCAAGACTCATGACTGCTCTCTCAAAGGCCCCTTGTTCTTACCATAGAACATTGCTTACAGTGTCCAGATGAGTGGCAGCAAACCCTAGTCTTTGTCTGGTACATTGATTCTCTGGGGAAACAAGTAACAATTTGAGATGGGGTAGGGGTGGGAGGGGAAGGCTTCTCCCTAAGGAGCATTTTTTTTTTTTTGCTGAAGGATTCTGAGTAAGGATCTCTAGGTCTATTCTGTTCCTGAAATAATTACGGCTTGTTTCTGGAACTTTTAGCCAAATAATACACAGAACTCATAGCCCATGGAGTTTGTTTGTGAATACAAACATAAGGGTCCTGAATTGAGGTTTGGACACATGGTTTTGTTGTTGTGTTTTTTTTTTTTTTGTTTTGGTTAGGGTGCCATTTTCTTCTTAAAGGACAGCGATGGGATTCCTTAGTTTGTCAATGTTGCCTTGGAATTGAACCAGGACTCCTGGGCAGTGGTCAGCCCCTGTGTGTCTCCACTGGGCAGCAGCCTGGCTGTGTTACACAGCCTGATCAATTTCCGCGCCCGGGGAGGGCCTTCAGCCAGGAGGCCAGGGTGGTTTTCAGAATGGCTTTGATCCTAGCACTGCAAGAACCAGGCGTGGTGGTGCATAGCTGTAATCCCAGTTAGCAACACACACAGTTATGGGAAGTAAACATTTCTATTTTGGGGGTGGGAGGAGGGGGTCATACAGAAGAGTCTACTTACTACAAAAATTCCAATTTATTTTCTAGAGTATTCCATGTTCTCACTGTGAGGAGGATTTTATTTCCAAACCGGTATGTTTTTAATCAACTGATTTGGAGTGACAGACAAAGCAGAAAGCCGTGGGGAGGCTCACTCAGGCTCACTCACATTCAAGGTGAAAGCTGTGCTGGTCTTTGACAAGGGGGGGACTTCTTTATGGCTGCCCTGCGGGTGACCCAGCAGGTGCTAGGGTTCCAGAAGGCCCCAAATAATAGTGAAGACTGTCAGCTGGGAAGCGGCCCTGTGTTCAGGAGCCCAGGGACCATCGCAGCCGTCCTAGAACTGATCTGTGTAGGAAGGCTCGCGGAGAGTGTCAAGTGCACCGCAGGACTGTCTCAAAAATTGAGCGCGGTCCCTCCAGCGCACAGTGTCCTGGCGCCAGGCTAGCAAGGCAGTGGCGCACTGCGGGCTCCCTGAACCGCGTAAGAATACCGAGGCTGACACCGATTCTGCTTTGGAAATGTTCCGAAGCCAGGCTATTAGCATAGCGAGCCTTTTGAAATGCAGCCCTGCGTGTTTGGAGAGAAACACACGGGCTTTTTTTTTTTTTTTTTTATTAGGGACGTGAAACAAACTCTTTGAGCCGGGGCGAGTGTAATTGCCAGGATTAATAAATCACAGCTGCGAAAGCCCAGTCCTTGGCAGACTTCCTTATTCAGCTCTCCTCCCCTTGCCGCTTCATTCCAGATTTATGGTCTGCATTATGTCTGGAGCCCGCACTGCGCCTGCTCCCTTCCTCCTCCTTCTCCTCCTCGGCTGTTCTGCGCTTGCGCCGGGCGTCGGCTCGGGCTTCCCGGAGCACCGCGATGCTGGGTACTACGTGGCTGCTGTGTATGAGCACCGGTCGGTCCTGAGCCCAAACCCTCTGGAGCTCAGCAGCCGCCAGGAGGCCCTGGAGCTCATGAAGCAGAACCTCGACGTCTATGAACAGCAAGTGATGGCTGCAGCCAAGAAGGCAAGAGCGGCATTCGGTTCCTGACCCGGGCTCAGGGCTCCTAGAGCCTGCTGCTCTGAGCAATGAAAAACCTCCCAAGGCTCCCAAGGTCCTCCTGAGAAATCGGGTCAGCTTGTAGATTCTGAGTTGTCAGCTGGCTGGCATCTTGCTACTTACTCAGAAATCAGTCGGAGGACCAGCCTCACCCCTGACCCCCAGAGCCAGAAGCAGTGTGTTAGGTGTTAAGCAAGGTCTTCCCCGGGGAAGGCTTTGCCCAAGTTGGAGAAGCCTTGCCTAGGTCACTGATTCATGTGCCTGTGCCTGGGAATCAATGGTGAATTGTAAACAAGAGCTGGGGTGTGGGGTTGCTCCCAAAACTGCTGTTGGCTATCTGCACTTCGTCCAGATGGGAGCCGTTAGTCCAGACAGAATAGGGCCCCAGACCCACCCTTCCTAAGGGCTTCCTGCTTGACTGTCTTTCCTCTTCTGCCAGCCAGGAAGGGTGGGGGTGGAGGACAGGCTCCCCTGGGACAGGGCGGGAAGTGCTGCTTTCATAAGAAGCAGTGGGGCTGGGAGCCCTGGAAGCAAGGGCTCTGTTTGTGGGCCCTGCTTGAGCAAGGCCGGCAGGAGCCAAACTTCTCTGCTGCTAGAGCAGACCTGGCCATGCCAGTAGGTCCTGTCAGCCCATCTCCACACCTCAAGATCTGAAAGGACACAGCTACCACTTCTTGTTGCATTTTTTAATCTTGGGTCAGCGTGTATGGTCCAACACTCCTAATGGATAGCCCTCCTCTTGTTTCAACCTGAGACCTGGCTTCTCAGCCACCCTCAGTAGCTCAGAACACACTATTTTTCAGGTGGACATGGTCCACTGTGCAACCGTGGGAAGGTTTTCACCATCGTTCTGACCTTGAGCTCAGAGAAGCAGCTGGGGTCCACATTCTGCACACCTGGGGACAGCCTTGCTGCCCCAGTGCCCCTAGAAAAGATTCACTTCCAGTCCTCCCCAGACTCTCCAGGCTTCTTGCTTAGAACTGTGGGCCACAGTCCCACTGCTGGGTGACCAGGGTGGGTGGCAAGCTTCTCAGCCTAATTGTAGCAGACGTGGCTCCCAGCCGTCCACTTCTGGAACCGGCACCACACTGCATTCCCAAGGCTCACGAGTCCCGTTCCTTTACACAAGAGCCACAGAGCCACGTGCTGTCCTGTACTTGGGCAGTCAGCTGACAGCCCGAACAAGCCTTCCCGCCTGAGCTGCTCTCTACTCAGTCTGAGGGGCCATTCAGGGATCTTTACTGGCATCCTCCGCATAACATTCACGCATTTGATACTTATCCCATTTATGTCCCTGCTGAAGTCAGTGTAAAATAAATCCCAACTGCACCTTCAGGCCTCCTACCAGCACTGACCCAGACAAGGGCAGGTCCTGTGGTAGAAGTGTTTAATGGCACAGTGCCCTCACCTCTCCCGGCTTCTCCATCTGTCCACGGTGCCTCACAAATTCCCTGCTTGGAGCTTGCACACATGGTTCCGTGAGTCGTGCCAGCTGCTCACAGTTTTTGTGCTGTCAGGTGCCTCAGCCCCTCTGCTGTGTCCATGGCCGGCAGGGTTTTCCGTCACTCACTAAAGACAGGAGCTCCTCACAGGCCCACTGAAGTGCTGCTCCCCTGGCACAGAGGGAAGATGAGTTACACTGTCCAGTCCTGAGGGTTGGTGTCCTTCATTCCTTAGGAGTTCTTGACCTCGTTAGGCCTGTCAGAACACCCCTGACGCCATATTTTTGTTTTGTTTTCCCGAGACAGGGTTTCTCTGTGTAACATCCTTGGCTGTCCTGGACTCACTTTGTAGACCAGGCTGGCCTTGAACTCACAGAGATCTGCCTGCCTCTGCCTTCCAAGTGCCAGGATTAAAGGCATGCGCCACCACGCCTGGCAATTAGACAGCTGTGAACTGCCATGTGGGTTCTGGGATTTGAACCCGAGTCCTTTGGAAGAGCAGCCAGTGCTTTTAACCACTGAGCCATCTCTCCAGCCCCACCCCTGATGCCATGTAGTCAATGTGTGCACATAACGGAAATGACAGGCTCTTTAAGACACCCTTCAAGGTTTTTTTTTTCCCCCTGAATAGAGGAAAACCTCTCTCCAGGTATAATTTTCAAAAAGTTAAAAGTGTGACTCGTGCAAATGCAGAATGAACAGTTTTATTTCACTCATTACATAATGGTGGGAATTGGATGTGGAAATGTTGCCAGTCAGCCCAGCAATGGCTGGGTGAGCTTGTCGCTAGCTGAAGAACTGGCTGATGTCCCACAAGGCAAAGATGTAGTGTTTAGAATGATGACTTTGGTTTCATTTTGATTTTGAAACCGTATCCCAGCTGTTAACTAGGCTGGCCTGGAGCTCAGGCCTCCTGCCTCCACCTCCCTGGGGTGATCCTCTGAATAGCAGCGTCCAGCAGTGGCACATTCTATACCCAGCCTAGCTGAAGCCAGCCCGCTACAGTGGAAGGGCAGTGGAAGGGCTGGTTTCTGAGTTTGTGACCAGTTTGCACAGTCACTTCTGAGTGTACAGTGGGAAGGTCATTGTCACTCTGTGTCACGGGGAGCCACGCTGGTTTTCAAATGTGTATTAAGAACGTAAAACTCTTCTGGCTCTTTAACCCAGGGTTTTCCCATGTCATATCCACTTTATTCAAAGGAAATGACCAAGGAGTCACGTGGAACTCTCAGTAAGGATAGTGACCAGATAACTGGTACATCTTTTTATTACAGAGGTTGGATTCAGATGATCAATAGGGGAGAAATGGTGACATCTTACAAATGGGGCAGTCATTACCGATGGTATTTCTGAATATTCTCTTTGAGAAAGACACATGCTGCACAACATATCATCTCTTGTATACCCAGATACACAGGGGGAAAAGGACAAGCAGAATGTTAACAGTGAGCGCCCTTGTATTAGAGGATATGAGTGTGTGTGTGTGTTTGGAGCTTTTATAACCAGAAGAGAAAACTCTAAATTCAGTTGCCTTGCACTGAGGAAGTAGGCATATTGTGTCTGCCTTCACTGCCTGGCGCCTCCACCCTCTGCACTGGGCCAATGTTTGAGGCTTGACATTTTAATCCACAAAACTGGAGAGCCCCAGGAGAATGAGAAGCTATGGGAGAGCCAGGGCTGTTTTGTTTGTTTCTCTCTAGGTTGCTGTAGATGCCTAGTGTGGGGAGAGGCCTATAGAACAGTCAGACCCCCTAAGGAGACTTTAAGTTCCCTGGTGGGAGCTGCTTTGTGTACAGCACACTTGCCCGCCCATCCATGGCCCCCAGAGTCCCAACTGGGACCACTCAGTAGAATCATCTTTAAACAAATACCACAAATACCGCAGCCAGGACTCACCCACATTCCAGTCAGCCATTTTATGGATGGGCCCCCACATCAGGGTTTTTCCAGAAGTTCTCCAGATGACTTAGATGTTGGAGGATTGGTGAAAGCCGCTGGACTAAAGTCTTCCCATCTGTGAATAGGCCCAATATTCTAAGCGCTTCACAGTTGGCCCAGCTCCCACCATACCAGAGAGAGCACAGCCTAACTGATCACTCGGTGACCTCCGTGGGCCTTCAGCAGGGCTGCTCACCCTTCCCTCTGTCCCCATATGCTCATGTTTGGTTCTTTCGAGAGGACACAAAAATGTGGGGCTACTGTCCTCCACGGGTGGTCAGCTGAGGATCCAAGAGCAAGCCTTTCCATTGAGCTGAGAGTGAAGCCATCATCCCCTTTACAGCCCTGGTCAGTCAGCTTGCTGATGTTTGGCGGTGAAGGACGTGGCACTCCGCTTACCTCCTGGCATTCTCCTCCATCTTTCCGCTTACAGGGTGTGCAGATTATAGTGTTCCCGGAAGACGGCATCCATGGATTCAACTTCACAAGAACATCCATTTACCCATTCTTGGACTTCATGCCATCTCCCAAGCTGGTCAGGTGGAACCCGTGTCTGGAGCCCTTTCGGTTCAATGACACAGAGGTAAGTAAGGAGTCCAGCAGGCTGAGCAGAATCAGGTCTGTGTCCAGAAGCCATGCACAGCATGCTACTGCCTGAGGTTTGAAGGAGGCTCTGGGATCCAGACCACCAAACCCAGACTCCCCAGGCCTCAAGCTGATATGGGGACATTAATTAGCTGTGGATGTTTTCATTGGTGAATTACACAAGAGTCACAATGGAAACAGTAAACAAGTCTTTTTTTAAAAAAGAAAAAAGCGCCCTAAAAGTTCACCTCCACCCCTGCCTGGCCCTCATCCCACTTAGAGGCTTCCAGGGGTGACGTGCTGTACCACCTTCTTTAACCCCTTCACTAACACGCTGTCTAGAAGGGGCATGCTCCCTTTTGTTTAACTCTTGCTATTTTAAGCACTGTTTCAATGAATATCCTGTACGTATATTTTTGTAAGCATGTTCAACTTTTCCTGTAGAACTCTTGGAAATGGAATTTCTCAAAGGCTACACACATTTAATATATTTTTCTAAATACTAAATTTAGAAATTAAAAGATGTTTATTTCACTTGATGTATCTTTAGTACTAGTTTATGAGCCTGTTTTTTTGCTCTTTGGGCAACACAAGATAGAACACTCCCTTGAGCTTTTGCCATTCTAGCAAAGGTGAAAAGCATCTCACTTCAATTTGTGTTTTGTTATCACTATCGAATTTAAGCATCATTCCAGATGTTTCTTATATTTGTCCTGTGAGTCACCCGTCCATATGTTCTCAGATTTTTCTTATTGACTTATGATAGCTAATTGTATATTATAGACACAATATGGGAACATTTAAAAATTTTTTTAATTTATTTTTTTATTTCTTCAAGTTACATCTCAATCACAATCCCTTCTCTACTCCCCCCTCCAGTCCCACCCTCCCACCCTCTTCCCCCAACCCTCCCATCTTCCCTTTTTTTTTAAGTTTAAGGTTTATCTTTTTCCCCCAACAGCTCCCCCTTTCAGTCCAACAAATGGTTCTTTCTCTTATAACAGTAAATACAATACAAAACAACAGAAATAAATAGGCCACAATTATGAGAGTTATATGGCTTATCATACATTCCCAATGTCCAGTCCATATGTATTTGGCACCTGACTTTAACATTCTACTATCTAACCATCTCCATGAGTTTAAAGTTCTGTATTTAACTCAGCTTCCATCCTAACTTGCATCACAATTTTAAAAACATCTTCTTAGATCCAGAACACCTTCTTGATTCCTAAACAACTCAAAATTTAAGTATGAGACTCTAGCTATCTATTCTTTAACCACCTCAGAGACCTGAGAGGGATAAATATATCTGATTATATAGGAAGTGCAGGGCCAGCAGCTTCCAAAACTAAGAAATGACATATCAGTGGCTGCCTGAACAGTTCCCATTTTCTCTCCATACATTACAGCATCTATCTTCAGCTGTTAGGCACCGTTTTTCTGACAGACATTGATTGTAGAGCAGGAATTATGAAGGACTTGCCTACCCTGTCTTGGCAGAGCTAGGCGGTCGAATTACCTGCTTCTAAGTTTTGTCCTTTTTGGACAGCAGTCTGTCTACAGTTGAAGCAAAGGATTTTTCTTGCCAAGTGACAGGCTTGCCACTAATGCAACCATCTCCAAATGGAGGTTCTTCAATGCTCATCATCTACTTGGAGTAGAATAGGGGGTGCTGTCAGGAGCTGACATGTCTCAATATCAAAAAAAAAATCTTAAGAAAACATCTTTGAATGCCATATTCTGCAGATCTCTTGAGGTTTTTGAAGACCACCTATCTATCTCCTTTTAAAATAAAAAATATGAGCCAAAAGGCAGGATTTAAACTTATTTATTTTATTTATTACCCACCCCAGGTCCTCCAACGCCTGAGTTGTATGGCCATCAAGGGAGAGATGTTCTTGGTGGCCAATCTTGGAACAAAACAGCCTTGCCTTAGCAGTGACCCTGGGTGCCCACAGGATGGGAGATACCAGTTTAACACAAATGTAGTGTTCAGCGACAATGGAACCCTTGTTGGCCGCTACCGGAAGCATAACTTATACTTTGAGGCAGCCTTTGATACCCCTGCCAGCGTTGACCTCATCACCTTTGATACCCCCTTTGCTGGCAAGTTCGGCATGTTCACTTGCTTTGATATCCTGTTCTTTGACCCTGCCATCCAAATCCTCAGAGACTCTGAGGTGAAGCACATTGTGTACCCCACGGCCTGGATGAACCAGTTGCCGCTCTTGGCAGCCATTGAAATTCAGAAAGCATTCGCCACTGCCTTTGGTGTCAGTGTTCTGGCAGCTAACATCCACCACCCGAGTCTGGGGATGACTGGCAGTGGCATACACACCCCTCTGAAGTCCTTTTGGTACCATGACATGGACAACCCCAAAGGTCACCTTATAATTGCCCAGGTAGCCACAAACCCACTGGGTCTTGTTGGGACAGAGAATGCAACTAGTGAACTGGACCCATCCCATAGGAAGTTCTTAAAAATCCTGTCCGGTCATCCATACTGTGAGAAGGATGCCCAGGAAGTGCACTGCGATGAGGCTGCCAAGTGGACCGTGGATGCACCCCCAGCCTTCCACTCGGAGATGATGTATGATAACTTCACTCTGGTCCCCGTCTGGGGAAAGGAAGGCTATCTCCAGGTGTGCTCCAACAGCCTCTGCTGTCACTTACTTTATGAGAGGCCCACCCTGTCGAAAGAGCTGTACGCCGTGGGTGCCTTTGACGGCCTGCACACAGTGCACGGTACCTACTACATTCAAGTCTGTGCCCTGGTCAAGTGTGGGGGCCTTGGCTTTGACACTTGTGGACAGGAGATCACAGAAGCCCAAGGTTTATTTGATTTTCACCTGTGGGGGAACTTCAGTACTTCCTATATCTTTCCTTTATTTCTCACCTCAGGGATGACTCTGGACACCCCTGACCAGCTAGGGTGGGAGAGTGACCACTATTTCCTGAGGAAGAGTGGACTGTCTTCCGGCCTGGTGACAGCAGCTCTCTATGGGCGGTTGTATGAGAGGAACTAGGAAATGTGTGTGGTCAGTGGGATGGGCTCTGCCAGGCCCTCCACAGGCCACAGATCCTACTGCTGGGACCATCTCTGCCTAGAGGGTGGAAAGCCACTTCTGTGGCACTCCATCCCACCCTGAACTGTAAGAAGGTGGGAGAGGCAGTCCCTTCTTCCTTTCTGCACGGCTGAGACCTTTCCTGGTATTTTCCATTCACATTCTTTTTCACTCCACACCTTCTTCCCACTCCACAAGTGGTTTTAAATGCTGAACCAGAAAATAAACACCAGCTGCTACTTACAAATCCACAGTATACTGGATGTTGGATTTTTGTTTTTCACTGTGGGGGACATCGTGTCAACATTCCCCAAGCCGCAAACCCTTTCCGTGGTAAGAAATGGACTCTCAGAGAAAAGGCTTTCTAAAGGGTTGCTGTGATGACTGGCCCCATTCTGGCCAACAGGAACTCTGTCCAGATGAGGTGGCAATGCCAAAGCCCCCAGCGGTGTCAGAAATGTAGCTCGAGAAACAGTTCTTCAAAATAGGAGAGAGGCTTTCCCTGCATCTGCCTTGCTGTCAGTAGGTGGATGTGTAGGCAGGCCTTGGAATAACTGGAAGAGCTCAGGGCTGGGGAAGGGGGGGGGGGGGGCAGGGCTGGGCCAGAGGAGCTAGTAAAACATGAGGAACAGAATTGTCCTGCCCAAGGCGTCTTGTCCAGGGATTCCACAGACTTTCATAAATCGGTTTAGCCTTGCTCAACTGTGGGATAGAGTGGCACTGGTCTAGTTAAATTTGCACCCGGTAGGTCTCCCCTGTACAGAGAGGACAGACGCCCTATAAAACTAAGCTGTGGGGGCTGCCTGGTCAGCCTCCTGCTTTCCGAGGAGGCCCCACAATCTCAGCTCCACACTAGAAATTGAGAAACATGGTCGGTACAGTGAAGACATTTATAGACCACTGATTTCTAATTTGCATCCAATGTTTCAAAGCCATAAAAAAAAAAAAAAAAGATTTTACTTCTGGGAAGAGTAATTGTTTCTTTTATAATTTTTTCAAGTGCAGAATGGATAGTCTTCTGAAATTTGCTTTGTAAATGTTGTTATTTAACTCCTTTCAAAGTGTATGAAGGAGAGATGGCTCAGTGGCTCAGTGGTTAACAGCACTGGTTGTTCTTCCAAAGAACCCGGGTTCAAATCCTAGAACCCACATGGCTGTTCACAGCAGTCTATAATTGCCGAGTGTGGTGGTGCACTCCTTTAATTCCAGTACTTGGGAGGCAGAGGCAGGTGGATCTCTGTGAGTTCAAGGCCAGCCTGGTCTACAGAGTGAGTCCAGGACAGCTAGGGCTGTTACACAGGGAAACCCTGTCTCAAAGCAACAACAACAAAAAAGGGTGTGTGTGTGCATGCCTTTCTCTCTCTCTGTCTCTCTCTCTGTGTGTGTGTATGTATACCCATAATGTGTGTGGGCACAAGTGCCATGGAATGCACTTGTGAGGCAGAGGTAGAGGCCGGCAGATTTCTGTGAGTTCTATGCCAAGCTACTGTACATGTTAAGTTCCAGGATAGCCAGGGATACCGTGAGACCCGGCCCCAGAAACCAACAAAATTATCAAACTGTATGAAGTGAAAACTGAACTCCTCCCATTCTCTGGTAGGGAAGTCCGCGTTCAGATCTTGGCAAGGTAACTGAGCACGTTCCCTGGATCCAATGGGTAGCTCTTGCTGTGTGACCTTGCTTACTGCCACTTCACAGGCCTAGGCAGTGGGTTGAAATCTTCTGGTGCTGTTTCATCCCTGGGGCAAACACAGGCATCATGCCAAAAGGGAGAGGCACCGGCTGGCCCCAGCCCTGGCTGACTCACTGCTTGCAAAGGTTTGGGATGAGTCAAGTCTTGAGGAAATGAGCAACTCAGAATCCCTCAGGAAGTCCCAGGAAGTCCCCTGGGATGCTGCAGGACCTCTCCCACAAGATGACAGTCCCTGCCTGCGCTACAAGTGTAGACCTTGCCAGGAGGCAGGAGCTGGCAGGCTGGATGTGGCTCCAGATGTGGCTGTCCACACTCCATGCTGCTTCCCTGCCCCCAGACTGAGAGAGACAGTCTCTCGAAAAATGCATATCACTAGTTCATGCCAAGATGACCCAGGCCAGCAAGAGAAGCAGGTATAGAAAGGTTCGTCCTGAATGCACGGCCGATGCATCCTGTCCTCCCAGTAAATGACAATACTGGGCACCTGTCAGATCTGCATCCGTCCCTCCTGACTAGAGCCCAGACCTTCCCCAAGAGTCACTCTAATGACAACTCAGAATGACTTGCCCGAACAGACATAAGGGCAACAGCAAACAGTTCTGCGAGAACAAAAAGACTCTTAGAATGAAAAGAACTTGCCAGACGGCAGAACAAAGAGAAGGACGGGAAAACGGATGAACCTGCCAGTTTCAGGGGGAAAACATACTGATGACTAGTGATTGTGGTTTTGTTAAGTGTGATCCTGAAGTTCAGGAAGTGGCAATTCTGACCACAGCACGGAGGCAGGAAGCCAAGTGTATTTTTGGTGGTGGCAGACTTGGGGGAAGTGGCTTAGTCTGTGTGGGCTCTTCTGTAGGTGCAGCTGTGCCTGGCTGCAGCTTCTCTCACAAAGGAAGTTAGAGCACAATGAGATAAATTCTTCACAGTGAACTTAACATCTGTATCCCAAAGGCAAAAAACCCAACAGCCTTCTTGAAGACTAGCCCAGTTCCAGTGTCTAACACCCATGCCACAGGGGCAGACATTCCTGCTGCTGCCACTGAAGAAAAACCACCAGGCAACCCCTTAATGGCTGAGACAGGATGGACTGTGTCAGTTAACTATGGCTGTTGTAACAAGCTGCCACAAACTTAATGGCTTTCAAATAAACAATGTAGGCATAACCTATAAACTATTAATATCTCTAAACACCTACCAAGCCTAGGCACCGTATAAAGAATATACCAAAATAAGAATATACTTCTTAGCCGTCAGTACCAATCAGCCAGTGGGAACACAGGAACAGTTGCAAGCCAGTCTGCAGGGACACAACAGGAAGCAGTTGTGTGGCCTTGGCCTTGGTGCCAAGGCTTTTGACCATTTGGTTTCATGATGGCCTGTTCGCCGCTTTCCACGGCCTTTTTGCACCCTTGGGTGGCCACTCAGCAGGTCTCCAACTGGTGATTTTCCACCTGGGCTATGCCCAACCTTGGTTCTGCCCAAGGTGCTGACCAGATAGTCCAGACAGACCTCATGCTCATCGGACACCTGCCATCACTTGGAACGATCTGGGCTCAGTGCTGCACAACCCTTGAGGCCAGTGCTGTCTCTTGAGGCCGAGGTCTCTTCACCATCCACTGGGTTAGGCGCAGGCTGTTGGCGCCCCTCCCCTTGGCACTGCGGTCTCTGGGAAGGTCTCGGGCTTCAGCGATGTGGCTTTCACAGATCCAAACGGAGGCTTCACCTGGCCTCATCCCAATCTGGGCTCAGCTCAATCTAGGCCGCAAATCTTGGCAAGTCTTGGGACTAGAATCTTTCGAAGAGGAGCAGCGTTGAGAAGCAATGCCAAGCAAAAAGCTCTCTCAAGTTTCCTGGGCCTTCCTCTTTTATACTCGCTCTCTCCGATTATGCATCAGGATATTTTCTCATTGGCCAACCTTATGCCCTCCTCCCGAGGTACACCTGTTCCAAGATCATACACTCTCCCAGGTGTTCCCCACAGGAGCAAGTCATCTAGGCTGATTTCATATGCCCCCTTTATTAGACTGTTCTTCAGAAGCACTCCCACAACTTTTACATAATAATTCAACATGAATGTGTTCAAAAGAACTCCAAACCTTCGCCACAAAATGCCAAATGGAGTTTATGGTTATGGTAGGAAGTCTTAACTCAGCTGCCAAAGTGTTAGCAAAGACCAGGACTTTGCCAGAGGCACCAGGGAGCCACCCCTTGGCTAAAGCACACTGGCCCAGGGCAGGCACAATACCTCAGACTAGCCAGCCAGATGGACAGCTGCTATGGGAGGTGGCCTTGTGCAAAAAGTCCATGTAGAGGGACAGCAGTGAGCCACCACTCTAGTTCCCGCTGAGGTTCAGAACTGCCTAAATGACCTTAGGTCAAGCATGAATTTTCAATATCCAACATGCAGGGTCTATATATGGCAAAATTAAATCTCAGCAGTTAACAATGTACTGCACAAAAGGGCTAGGTTTACGCCAGCTATAGCAGCCCACACCTGTAATCCCAGCACTCAGGAGGCTGAGGCTGGAGAATCGAAAGACTGAAGCCTGCCTGGGCTACATAGTGAGATCTTGTCTCAAAAAACAAACATAAACCAACAAAACGTGTGTTTAAACTCAGTGCTAGGATCACAGCGTGACATCCCCAAGGATTGCCTCTGGGCCAGAGGATAGACAGGTGTGTGCTCTGCTTTCAGCCTTCTCTTCAATGCCAGTGGCCCATGTGACAAGCTGCCCCAAGCAGGTTGCAGCTTGTTACTTGTCACAAGGGTCCCTATCTGTTGCCCTGGAGTCCCAGTGCATTGTCTCAACCTTCACTAAGACACAAGCAAAACGGCCACTTTCCTCATTGCCAAGATAGCACTGTCTGCCCCTCACACCACCTCCAAGGGTCAGAATCGATGGGGATGCTCATTGCCAAGATAGCACTGTCTGCCCCTCACACCACCTCCAAGGGTCAGAATCGATGGGGATGCTCATTGCCAAGATAGCACTGTCTGCCCCTCACACCACCTCCAAGGGTCAGAATCTGTGGGGATGATGCAAAGCCTGGGAGTTTGAAGTACCCTGACTAATCACTGAAAGATGAGGCTCTACACAGTGTGATTTGAAGATCGGGTGCAACAGGGAAGGCTGTAATTCTTTAAAAGTTGTTGCTGCAGTAACAGATATTTTGCAACTCAAACAGACAGTGAGAATAAAGTGTCAGTCCATGTAAGGCTCTGTGCTACAGACTGGTGTGGAGTCATATAAGAAAAAAAACCATTTTCTTAGAGATGGCTTATTACCTTGGTTCACATAAATATCGGTTTTAAATATACACACAAACACACACATCAAAACAAACCGCTGAAGGGGCAGGGCACGGTGCTGCAGGCCTTTAATCCCCACACTTAGGAAAGCAGAGGCAGGTGGATCTCTGAACTCCAGGCCAGAGTGGTCTATGTTATCAAGTTCAGGCCAGCCAAGGCTACACACACAGTGAGACTATGCCTCAAACAAAACAAAAAGAACAGAACAATAACAACAAAACAAAATGGTGAAGGTTATTGCATTCCACAGATTGTATTTCCACAAATGTCTAAGCCGTCATTTCTAGTCACCCCTGTTCCTCTGGAACATTGCCAGTCCTGATCAAGGCAGTCTGTGCTCCTTCCTTTAGCTTTGGAAAGGACTCTGTGGCTGCTTGAAAGCCAGGTTCTGCACAATGGCACTGCTTCCATCTCTCAAGGCTTCCTCCTGCAAACACAAACAGCTACGCTGGGAAAATTCAAGCCGTATGTGCAGGCTCACAGGCTGAGAGAATGTGGTCCCCAGCTTCAGCCCTGGTCGGCTTGCAGCCCCAGCAAACTCCCTGCTGCCCTCTGAGAAAGAGACTCCCTAGCCCCAGAGGAGCTACAGCAGCTAAAAGTGAGAAGCAAGCCGTCTCCACTTTGCCAAGTCCAAGCTGCAGACTTGTCAGAAAAAAAAAAAAAGTGATTATTGTTGTTTGGGGCCACTGGGTTCTGGGACAGGTTATCCTGCAGCAGTCAGAGCTGGCCTCGGTGAACCATTCAGTTTGGGTTGCTCGACAGTCTTAAAAAAAAGAAAAGTCTAAAAGGCCAGTGAGGAGCCGCTAGCAGCTACTGTGTGTGTGCCCGGTGGGCTGTGGAGGGTTGTGGGTCTCTGCACAACAGGGGCAGTGTTAAGCTGGGGAGTGACATGGTCATTTGAAATGACTCCCCTGGCCGCTGCTGAGTTTCAGAAGCCCTGTCTCCTTCTAAGGCATGCATACCTAGTGGCCTCACCAAGGTGCAGACTACAATAGATAGTCATTCTAGGAAATGGAACAACTGCTAGAATTTAGACTAAGGAACAATGTAAGGGAGAGAGAGAGAGAGAGAGAGAGAGAGAGAGAGAGAGAGAGAGAGAGAGAGAGAGCAATCTTTGGAGTTAGTCATCTAACTTTAGTAGTCTCTATTTGTAGTCCTTTGTAGTCCCAGGCCACACTGGTACCTCCAGGTACTGGGATTACAAGCATGCCCCCCCCCCTATTAGATCACAGACCCTCTAGCTGCCCTCGGTACCCCCTCTCCCCCTTCCCAGCTTGTAGCTGCCAGGTTAGTTTTCAGTCCTATTAAGTGCCCGCCTCTGTGCTCCTCAGATGTGTGTCAGGCAGCCTAGGCAGGATGACATGGAATGGAGATGCCCACCTTCCTGAAGATCTTCAGTCACAAACCCCCTTTGTTCTTGGGATTTGGAGGGAAGGCTCCCCCCTCTCTCTTTAAGGCCCCATTGTGCTGCTCATGGTATGACAGGATGGTATGTCTCTTCTACTTTTCCTGTAGAAAAGACAGAGCTTTTCTAGTCCAGGCCCCATCATGGCCCCTCTGGTTGCTAAGCTCTCTCCTTTAATAAAGCTCATTGTTAATGAAGGGTAATCTAGTGTCAGTGTCTTTCCATGAATCTGCTGTTTTCCACCTAAGCTGTTAACAGTCACCACATTTATCTTGTGTTAGGGGCACACGTACCGTGGACACTGTGGAGGTCAGAGGACAACCTGCAGGAGGGAGCTGGCTCTCCGCCTTTACCGTGCAGGTTCTGGCCATTGAAGTAGGTTGTCAAGTGGACTCGGAGGAAAGTGCCCTCTGAGCCATCTCACTGGCCCAGGTTTTTTTTTTTTAATTTTTATTTATTTATTTTATATCCTGATCACACTTTTCCCTTCTCCTCTCCATCCAGTCCCTCCTCTCCCCGCAACCTCATCCACTCCTCCTCTGTTTCCCTTCAGAAAATGGCCGTCCTCCCGTGGATATCAACCAGCCATGGCATATCAAGCTTCAATAAGACCAGGTACCTCTTCTCCTGTGAAGAATGGATAAGGCAAATGAGTAGGAGGAAAGGGTCCCAAAGGCAGGCAACAGAGTCAGGGACAACCCCTGCTCCAACTGTTAGGAGTCCCACAAGAAGACCAAGCTACACAACTACTGTAACATAACTGTCTCAGCAGGCTTCCTGGTTGGTGGTTCAACCTCTTTGAGCCCCTGTGGGCTCAGGTTGGTTGATTCTGTGGGTTTTCTTTTGGTGTCCTTGACCTCTCAGGCTCCTACAATTTTTCCTCCCCCTTTTCCACAGGATTCCTCAATGTCTGCCTAATGTTTGGCTGTGGGTCTCTGCATCTGTTTTTTTTTTTTTTTAAATCAGTTGTTAGGTGAAGTCTCTCTGATGACAATTGGGCTAGGCACCAATCTATGAACGTAGCAGACTATCATTAGGACCCATTTCATTGACTTAACTTTTTGGTAGTTGTGTTTGGTTCTATCCTGGGTCTCTGGGCTATCCAGTCTCTGAGACCTGGCCCTCCAGGCCATATAAGGGGTGGACTCCCTCTTGTGGCATGGTCTCAAGCTGGACCAGTCATTGGTTGGCCACTTCCACAATTTCTGCCCCACTTTTACCCCAGCACATCTTGTAGGCAGGACAAAATGTAGGTTGAAGGTTTTATTGCTGGATTGGTGTCCCAGTCTCACCACTGAAAGTCTTGCCTGGATACAGGAGATGGCTGGTTCAGGCTCCATATCCCCCATTGCTAGAAGTCTTAGCTAGGGTCTTCCTCATAGACTCCTGGGAGTTTCCATTGTCCTAGGTTTCTAGCTTGTCCCAGAGATTCCCCCTCCCCAATTCCAGTTTATTATTTTCTATCTCCCTCCATCCTCCTTCAACCTGATCCCTCCTGTTCCCATCCCCAAACCCCCTTCCATACCCTTCCCCCAATCCACCCTTGATTTCTATTTTGTTTTCCTTTCACAGTGAAATTCATGCTTCCCCCTTGAGCTCTCCTTGTTACTTAGATTCTTTGGGTCTGTGGTTTGTAGTATGATTATCCTGTACTTTATGGCTAATATCCACTTATAAGTGAGTACATATCATGCTTGTCTTTCTGGGTCTGGGTTATCTCACTCGGAATGATCTTCTCTAGTTCCATCCATTTGCTGGCAAATTTCATGATGTCATTGTTTTTAATAGCTGAGTAATACTCCATTGTGTAAATGTACCACATTTTCTTTATCCAATCCTCAGTTGAGGGACATGTAGGTTGTTTCCAGTTTCTGGCTATTACAAATAAGGCTGCTATGAACATAGCTGAGCAAGTGTCCTTGAGGTATGGTAGAACATCTTATGGGTACATGCCCAGGAGTGGTATAGCTGGGTCTTGAGGGTCACTTCCCAAAATTCTGGGAAACCACCATATTGATTTCTAAAATGTCTGTACAAGTTTGCACTCGCACCAGCAATGGAGGAATGTTCCCCTTGCTCCACATCCTCACCAGCATGAACTGTTGTTTTGTTCTATTGATAGTGTCCTTGGCTTACAGAAGCCTTTCAGCTTCACAAGGTCTCACTTACTAATTGTTGATCTTAGTGCCTGGAGTATTGGTGTTCTGCTCGGGAAGTTGTCTCCTGTGCTAATGAGTTCAAGGCTATCCCCACTTTCTCCTCTATCAGGTTCACTGTATCTGGTTTTATGTTGAGGTCTTTGATCCTCTTGGACTTGAGTTTGTGCAAGGTGATAGATATGGATCTATTTACATTCTTCTACTTGCCAACATACAGTTAGACCAGCACCATTTCTTAAAGATGCTTTCCTTTTTCCATTGTGTAATTTTGGCTTTATTGTCAAAAATCAAGTGTCCATAGGTATGTGGATTTACTTCTGAGTCTTCAATTTGATTGATTCATTGATCAACCTCTTTTAAAAAAACCATTTATTTATTAATTTATTATGTATACAGTATTTGCTCTGCATATATGCCCGGGCACCAGATCTCAATGTAGATGGTTGTGAGCCACCATGTGGTTTCTGGGAATTGAACTCAGGACCTTTGGAAGAACAGCGAGTGCTCTTAACCTCTGAGCCATCTCTCCAGCCCTGATCAACCTCTCTTAACATGGTATTTTATGCCAATTCCATGCAGCTTTTATTACTATTACTCTGTAGTACAGCTTGAAATCAAAGATGGTGATACCTCTGGAAGTTCTTTTATTGTACAGAATTGTTTTAGCTATCTTAGGTTTTTGTTTTTCCATATGAAGCTGAGTATTGTTCTTTCAATGTCTGTAAAGAATTGTGATGGAACTTTGATGGGAATTGCATTGAATCTGTAGATTGCTTTTGGTAACATAGTCTTTTTTTTTTAACTTTATCAAGAGTTAATCTTACCACTCCATGAACATGGGGGGATCTTTCCATCTTCTTCAATTTCTTTCTTCAAAGATTTGAAGGTCTTGTCATATAGGTCTTTCACTTGCTTGGTTAGAGTTATATCAAGATATTTTATATTATTTGTGGCTATTGTAAAGGATGTTGTTTTCCTGATTTCTTTCTTAGTCCATTTATTGCTTGTATATAGGAGGGCTACTGAGTTTTTGGAGGTAATTTTGTATCCAGCCACTTCACTGAAGGTGGGCGTTAAGTGGTATTAGCAGGCAGTGGCTGTACCTTACCTGGGGTCCCTAGTACCAGTGTGGTCTCTGATAAATCAGAAGTCTTCTGCCAGAGTTGTGAGCCAGAATATGGAGCCCAGGGGAGGGGGTTCAGTGTGGGGCTCTTGAGTGGGCTTTAGAGTGTTAGGTGGCAGTGAAGCCCGAATTTTAAAAACATTATCAGATACATCAAAACCAAGAAACAAAACCAAACTCCACATTCATAGATAATAGAAAGGCATGTATTTTCAGTAAAAATTAATGCATCTTCAAAGAATAGTTGCAACCCAGAGTTTCCCACAACCATGAAAAGAACAAAGGAGGTTGTGTCCTGTGGTACAAATGGGGGTGTGTGGTACCAAGAGTCTGGCATATACATGAGGCAAAAGACGGTTTAGATGATGAACTATAAACAAAGATGTGCTTGTGTGAGAACCAATAGTTTGGCATTGTAAATGAACTTAAAAAGTGAAAGAAAAAAATTTTTTTTTGCAGTAAATACACAATATAAGCCTTACATTGTACAAGCCCTGAGCATTCTATCTCAGATCTTTCCAAGGAATGGACAATGTGTGTTGTGTATGTAAAATGGACATATGTAGATACAGATTCATTCCTGAAAAGTAATGTTATGAAAAATTAAGAAGTTAAATGAAACATCAGAATTTAAGGGAACTGTTTGGGTAGTCGTGAGGAAGCCTGGTTTCTTACAAAATTGCTGTGTGACTTTGGGCTCACAAATGCCTTTACCTCTCTGGGCTTTAGGTTCCTGTCTCTGGGATGGGGAGAATAAGCCGACACTCCCATTCTTTGGTACAGTAGACAGGAGTAATGTAAGTAGCATCCACGGGACTGGCTCTGATTACAGAATGCCTTGTAAACAAAAACAAGGACCTAACTTGGCATCTGAATCACATGTCCCCACACTGGAGGCTGCCTACTTTTTCAGCTCATTCATCTGTTTAGTAATTTTTACTGATAACAGGAGGAACTATTCTGAACCACCATAGCTTGAAACAGCCATTGTCTTAAGTGCCTTATGTTGGGCAGGACTTAGCTGTGCAGCCTCCTCTTAGTGAGGGCAGAGAAATGGCTGGGGGTAGATGCTGCTTCAGAGTCATTCCTCCACACCACATGTGCCTGGCACACAGGGAGGGAAACAGAAAGACTCAAGGACGCTCCCCCTGCTTTGCCAGTCTGTGTGCCACACTGTGCCAAGCTGGACTCAGGACTTCCAACTGATCTTCATGGGTTCTTGAAGACAGGAAGAGGGAGCCTTCTCCAATTTCTTTTTAACAAAATGTGTGTGCATACCCAGGGTACATATGGAGGTCAGAGGTCAGTTTATGGGAGTTGGCTCTCCTTTTTTCCACTGTTAGACTCCCAGAGATCAAACTCAGGTTGTCAAACTGGGTGGAAAACACCTTTATTCACTGAGCCACTTCATTGCCCGTATGTATGTATATGTATGTGTGTGTATGTATGTATATATGTGTATGTATGTATGTATCCACTGTTTTTTTTGAGACATGGTTTCTCTTTGTAGATCAGGCTGACCTTGAACTCAGAGATCTGCCTCCCGAGTGCTGGGATTAAAAGTGTGTGCCACTATGCCTGGCATATACTTTTTTTTTTTTTTAATTTCAGTACTAGGAATGGGAACCAGGGCCTTGTATATGCTGGCATTTATATTAGTTTTGTTTGTATGAATGCAGCCAAATATGTTTCCCGGTGAATATGTGGCGGTCAGAGGACAACTTTTTGGAAGCTGGTTCTCCTTCCACTGTGGGACCTGGAGATCAGGACCAGGCTGCCCATCTCACAAGTGCCTTTACTGGCTGAGTCATCTTGCTGGTCCTGCTTTTTTGTTTTGAGGGGAGAGACAGGGTTTCATATAGCTGGAACTGGCCTCAAATTCACAGCTGAAACTCCTTATGGCTGGGCCAGAAATAGGTGCAGTGATACATGTGCCTTGTGTGGAATGTGCTACTCCAGCTCCCTCCTCAAGAACAGAAATGGAGGAAATACAGCACATCTGCCAGTCAGAAATAAAGGAGTAGGGGTCTGTGGCCATCTTAATAAGCCTGTCTCAATGGAGGATTTTACACTGTCAGCAGATTTTATTTATCGAGAGTTTGCTAGTATGCCAGATGTTGTAGCTAATTTAGTATTTCACTCTAGAAGATATACATACATACTAATAATAACTCCAGCTCCAGGGGATCTATGCTGTTCTCATGCCTGTGGGCACCTGCATGCATGTGCACACACACATAAATAAAATTAAATATATATATACCAGGGTGCTCTGAGTATAATATATATATATATATATTTTTTTCCTGGTCCAGTCCATGGAAAGGGACTTTATTTGGTCCTGGGGTCACAGGCCAGGTATGGCCCCAGCTTTATTCGACCTTCTTCTTGGGGCGCAGGTTGTTGGTGTGGCCGCACTTCTCTTATGGCAGTTGACTGCGTACCGCTTGCGGCAGATCGTCTTGTCACAGTTGTACACCTGGGCAAGCTGATGAAAGGATGGCTCGATGGTGCCACCATGCAGGCGCAGCATGAGGTGCAAGGTGGACCCTTTCTGGACGTTGCAGTCGGACTGGGTGCAGCTATCCTCCAGCTGCTTGCTGGTGAATATCAGCCTCTGCTGGTCAGGTGGGATGCCTTCCTTGTTGTGGACCTTAGCCTTGACAACTCGATGGTGTCACTGGGCTTGACCTCGAGAGTGATGGTCTTGTGTTGTGTGAAGACCATCAGGGTCTTTACGAAGATTTGCATGTTGGTGTCCACGCGGATGCCTTGTTGGAGAGAAAGAGGACAGTGGAACCGGAAAGCTCTGAAATCTCCTCTCAGAGCGCCCTGGTAACTATAGTTTGCGCGTAAGCGCGCGCCAGCCCTTTCAAATAGCTCTTCTCTAGTTAACGAACGAGTCCTCTTGCCCATACCTTTTACCTGAATGATGTCACCCTGTCCCACACAGAGAAACAGCAGTGTTTGAGAATGAAAGTGCCTGGCATCAAAAAAATATTGCCAGGCCATTAAGCACAGCCTCTCAGCACATAGCCCAGTGTTTTCTTGACCATGCTCTGGGTAACACCCTCCCCGTCCCATTTGTTAGCTATCTGGATCATGTCTTTGGGGAGTTGCAGCCACTCCAGATCAGCTGTACCTGCCTTAGAAGGCAGCACTGCAGGCAAGCCAGGCCTCAGGAAACTCAGTTGCTTCAGCTCTCCTCAGTATCTCAACAAGAGACTAGTACTGGTGCAATGCAGGATTTGAGACTGGTATACATGTGGGGCCTGTGACTGGTGAGACTGGAAACTGTATTGTGGTTGGTGCAAGTACATTTTACGCCAGTGCAAAAACCACACACACAAACACAAACACACACACACACACACACACACACACACACACACACACACACACTCTCCCCCATTCTGAGTTAGCCTTGAGGAGTCCTCCTGGGCTGCCCTGTAGTGCTCCATTAGGCCAGGTCTTCACAGACAGCTTCCGAGAACACAGTGAGGACACTAAGGCAGAGAGAGGCATTCTGGGAAGGACACTGTAGGCCCAAGGGCTCCTGAGTGCTTTGTCAGACTTTTGTCACATGTCCCAAGGCTAGACTGGTTTGGTCCTGTGGCTGTGTTGAAGCCACCTCAGGCTCTACCATCTCTAGATCCTTCCATACAGGCTCTTCCTTTAGTCAGACTCTCGCACAGTGAACCCGCATTTTGCTTCGCAGAGGACTCAGACAGTAGGTTTTTAAGATGCCTTTTGAATGACTGAAAATACTTCTATTCCCTGGGGGGAAAAAGATAATGTCTTCATTAGGAGACAGAATGTAACCGCAGTAAAGCTTTTTATGCAATCTGCTTTTAGGAGTGCTCCCTGCAGCAGGCCATGTCCCAGGTCCCTGCATATGCCCTTCCCACTGATCCAAGATTTCTTCGAAACAAAACCAAGAAACCCCCAAGCAACAGCAGCCAGGGACATAAAAGAATAGAAAAGAAGTTTTCATTTGACAAAACAAAACAAAACAAACAACCCATTTGCCCTTCACAGAGGTTAAATTACTAGTCTTAAAGTCACATAGCCAAGCCGGGTGTGGTGGCACACGCCTTTAATCCCAGCACTCGGGAGGCAGAGGCAGGTGGATCTCTGTGAGTTCGAGGCCAGCCTGGTCTACAAAGTGAGTCCAGGACAGCCAGGGCTACACCGAGAAACCCTGTCTCGAAAAACCAAAAAAAAAAAAAAAAAAAAAGTCACATAGCCACCGAGTCAGAGAGTTCAGATCCTAGGCCGCCTCAACCGGCCCCCAGAACCTTCACTCAATTCCCTGCATGCCCCCAGCAGAGACGCAGCATCGCCCCACAACACTGTGCACAACTGCTGATGCAAATCACTAGTACTGATTGGTCACAGCCACCTTTAATCCCACTTGGGAGGCTGAGGCAGGTGGATCTCTCGAGGCCAGCCTGGTCTACAAAGTGAGTCCAGGACAGCCAGAGCTGTTATACAGAGAAACCCTGTCTTGGAACCCCCCCCCCCAAAAAAAAAAAACCCATCACCCCAGCTCCACGATGGATCATTTCATTTTAGTGTTGAATAACATTGGATGTACTTTTCCTACTGAAGGCCATTTTGGTTGCTTTGAAGTTTTGCCAACTGTATATTATATAAACATTTATGGGCAGGCCTCTGTGTGATCACACGTTTCTAGTTCCCTGGGTAAATACCAAAGAGCACAATCGCTACCTCATGTAGTAATATGAGTATGTGTTAGTTTTCAAGACAAAGTCTCTCATCACGGAGTTGCATGCTCTGAGTGCTGGGGTCAAAAGTGTGGCCCACCACCGTCCCACTCCCCACATGATCTTAACGTTCATGGTGCTCAGCTGGAAGGAGACAGTCTCCTCCAGAAGCACCTCTGTGTTGAATTCTTTATTCCCCTGGGCCTTGCTTGGCATTCCCTCTGCCATCAGAACCATAGGAACTTTTCTTTCATGTATGTTGTGCTTTAGTGGCCCGAATGGGAGCTCACGCCTGGCTACCAAGACAGCAGAGGATAAGTGCAAGTTTCCCTGTCTATATGAAATGGGCATTCTGACTGTCTGTTAGACCAGGTCCAGTCACTCACAGTGCCTGCTGCTACTTTTGAGTATCAGAAAGAACCAACTTAACCAGTTTTCTTCTTCTCTTATTTTAGTTTTTCGAGACAGGGTTTCTCTGTGTGTAGCCCTGGCTGTTCTGGACTCCCTTTGTAGACCAGGCTGGCCTCAAACTCACAGAGATCTGTCTGCCTCTGCCTCCCAAGTGCTGGGATTAAATGGCTGGCTATTTTTTCCCTAACTGCTCCTTACTTGTATAAAGCTCATGCTTTAGAAAGCAATGCTTCTCCAACTCAAGTGTGCATCTAACTGGCTTTGCCAGCTGGCATTCAAAGAGGGCTCATACATGACAAACTAGCTCAAAAGAAAACTGAAGAAAGCTGGGGATGGGGCTCTGTGGTAGTGTTTGTTTAGTGTGCCTGAGGTCTTGAGTTCAACCCACAGTTCAGCTCCAACCAAAAAACCAAATGAGAACTCAACAAAGGACAAAAGACTCTCGGTGAACCTGTGACACGCTGCGGTTGGTGCTGCCAGCACCGCTCAGCCTCTCTTACTGCTACCACGAGTTTGAACATTCTTATTCAGCAGCATCTTGTCACCTTTAACCAGAAATACCACTGCAGTCCTTAGTATGTAAACAAGCAACCTTCTCATCCTCAGGGGCTTTTCTCAGACACCAGGACTCAGTCAGATTGCTCTCAATCTTTCTGGCAAGCAATTATCCAGAATTTGTCTTGTCTGCCTCTAACCAAAGCATAAGTATTCTGAGGGCAAGGCCTTCACCTGATCCCAGTGCATTTCCAGTGTTTAACACCATGCTTTCTGGTAGGCCTCACACTGGGGAACAAAGGGCCAAGGTGCCTGTTTAACATTAACGTGGACTATACTCACACGTTCTCCCTGTATCTCTGTTCAAACCTTTACAGAGCCCTCTGGATGGCATACCCTACCCACTACCCTAAACTTCTCCAGCCCAGCCCAGCCCAGGAGTTGGGTTGCCCTTCCCTATATAAACCAACCATTTTGGTTACTTGGTCCCATTTCTCTACTCTTGTGGCCAGTTCTTGGCCCAGGCTGCCCATCTTGGTTGGCAGCTG
>CAJQZJ010014563.1:720817-752066 GCA_907164525.1 Lophiomys imhausi | reverse complement strand
TACTTAAATGTTTTTGAGCCAGGTGGTGGTGGCACATGCCTTTACTCTCAGTACTTGGGAGGCAGAGGAAGGCAAATCTTTGTGAGTTTGAGGCCAACCTGGTCTGCAGAGTGAGTTCCAGGATATCCAGGGATACACAGAGAAACTGTCTCAAATCAAACAAACAACCCCTCCCAAACCAAACAAACAAAACAACAATAAAAAAGAAATATTTGTTGAGTGTGGAAAATAGGCTTTAAAACTGAAAACATTTTAAGTTTAAAAAAGAGTAGAAATATTTTAAGCTTAAATCACTATTCAAATTTTAAGATCTAGTCAAAGCAGAAAGAGAACCCATCATCTACAATTAATGTTAAAAGGCATTTTATTTAAAAACAAACTCCATTAGTCAGAATGCAAGAGTGAGGCAATCAGAAGGAAATGAAAAACAACTCAGAGAATGAAGAGGGACAGAGACACAGCAGTGCTGAAGGATGGAAAGCTGGCAGCAGACAACACTGTGGAACACCATCTTTCCTTATTTTTAAAAGCTGCTACTATCCAAACCTTATCACCTCCCTTTACTCTAGCATCTGCTTTGGAGGGGCTGAGCACAGTGAGACCCAAGACAGACTAGCACTTTTGGGGGCTGTGGTGGGCAGAGGTTAGCCCTACCTTTGGAAAAGAGTAAATTCAACAACAGCTACTCATTTGAACTTTCCCAAACCTCTCCAACCTCCAGGTCCCACTCATACTAGAAGGGAATGAAGAACTGAACATGATGGTGGTACCCGCCTATAATCACAGCACTCAGAAGGTGGAAGCAGGGGATTACAAATTTGATGTCAATTTAGGCTACACAGCAATACCCTGTCTCAAAGGAAACAAATAGGAGGGGCAGCACAAAAAAAAAAAAAAAAAAAAACAAAAAAAGAAGGAACAGGCATGAAATAAAGGCTTCCCAGTACAACCAAACAGCTGGCACATCATCTCTGGACTCTGAACTGTGGAAAGTGCTTCCAAACCACCCTCCCTATCCTACAGAGGCTGGGTTTGCCATGCCACTTGGCAAGCTCAATGGAGTGGCAGCAGGTGTGATGCAGAGTACAAATCACGTCTGGTGTGGTCACAATTCCTTCCAGGCTCATGAAAACTTTCCATGTAACTTCAACACAGGCTCAAGAGTGAATACAGGCCGTGGTGGCGCATGCCTTTAATCCCAGCACTTGGGAGGCAGAGGCAGGCGGATCTCTGTGAGTTCAAGGCCAGCCTGGTCTACAGAGTGAGTCCAGGACAGCCAGGGCTACACAGAGAAACCCTGTCTTGGAAAAAAAAAAAAAAAAAAGGGCTGGAGAGGTGGCTCAGAGGTTAAGAGCACTGGCTGTTCTTCCCAAGGTCCTGAGTTCAATTCCCAGCAACCACATGGTGGCTCACAGCCATCTACATTGAGATCTGCCTGGGCATATATGTAGAGCAATAGAGCAAATACTGTATACATAATAAATAAATAAATAAATAAATAAATAAATAAATAAATAAATAAAAATGCTTAAAAAAAAAAAAAGAAAAAGAGTGAATACAGATGAAGAGCAACTCCTAAGAGGCGGCAAAGCCCCGTGAAGGCCCCAGGCTTGAAGCAGTCACTCCAACAAGCCTGTCAGCCAACCGACAAAGGCATGAAGGTTATTTCAAGCAAGTGAGAGATACAGGGTGCTTAAGATGGCAACAGTGAGTGAGGTGAGCAGATGGCAGGCTTTCTGGCTCCATGCTGTTACAAGGGTGAATGACACTACACCCTCCCTTACTTCACTACACCCAGAGCCCCAGCTGTGTTCCAAGGAGCAGCTGTTCAGTATCTGTTGTGACCAAATTTCTGTTTACTCTAAAAATAGTGACCTATAAGAATAAAACTGAAGGCAATTTAACAATTTTGAAGTCAAGACAAAAACCAGAAAATCAGCAAACATGTTAGAGACCATTAAAGGTTATAGGTGAAGGGTGACTGCCTGCACTTGAATTTTAAACTCAGGTTTAAAATTAAGACTGTGGTCAAAAGTTATTTCATCTCCTTCTCCATGTTAAATGCTGCTGATAGTACCTACCTCCTAGGACAGTCATGGGGATTAAGAGAGAACGTATTTCAAACATTTACGTCTTTGCCTGGTACAAGATAAATGCTGTACTGGCCTTTTCTATTATTGTTACCTGCAGAAATGATTTCAAGAAACATTACCACAACCTCCTTTACCTGCCGCCCCAATCAGCTATTAATAGATTGTTATCTAGCCGCATAGTTTCTTGTAGTCTCTGTTCAAGGTCAGGAATGCTAAGTGTTGAAGAGCGCGGTGCCCCACATCGCCCTCTTTCAAGCACTCTGACAGTCAACTAGGAAATCAGTCAAAAGCCTTTCTTCACCACCTTAAATCAGACTTGTTCCTCAATGCCAGTCTCTGCGCAGCCGCCTCCATTAAGTTTGTTTTGTCTTCTCTCTCAGGGGGGCGGGGGGTGCTTCTGCCTTCCTCAACAGTTTATCTCAGTCGTGATTTTATCACTTCCTGCTTACACCATCTCACGATGAAACTGTTAGCCGTTAAAGAATGCCACCACCATTCCGCCCACCGCCACCCCCAGTTCACAGCATGTAAGGAACAAACTCCTGTTGAGTTAATATGTTTGAAAGATTCATTTAGGTAAGTTCAAAAGTCTAAAGTAACTTTACTAAAAAGCCACTGAATTTTTAGGGAGAAATATCAGAGGTGGGCATAGAGGCACATACCTGTAATTCCAGCACTTGGAGGTGGAGGAAGAATGATCAGGAATTCATCCTGGGCTGTATGAGACCCAGAAATAACCTGCAAAACACTTATCTGAAAACCTGGCATTACTTAACACATTTTAAAGGGAAAAGTTCTTTACATGTAAAAAAGAAAGACACTTGATTTTTTGCATTAAAAATTTTTATTTCATTTAAAAGATCCAATAATGAAGCCAAATTAATCCCAAGTGTACAGCTACATTTGGAGATCTCCTCAACTAAATGGCACTGTTAGAGGCCACCTATCATCACCATTTCCCTGAAGTTGTTTTTGAGTGAACGCTGGTATTACTGTAATACATATCTCAGATGCCACCTTTCACGCAGAAGTTAAAGGCTGTCAGGCTTTCCCCTTGTGGGTGAGGATAACAACACAACAGAAGCGGGTCCAGTGCTTGCCACACCCTAGGTGGATGCAACTATAAAGTAACAACATGGCGCCCTGCTTTGCTCCGAACACTGGTGCTGGTCAACACTTTCTAGGACAGTACTTCAGGATTTCCCTCTTCCAGTGCACATCAAAGGAAGCGGGTTACTCAAACCAGGGAGAAACTACCACAAAGCAAAGGATCAGCTCTCCTAGTTGGCTGGTAACAGCACAAACAACCATGTTTTCAGTTATGGCATCGTTTACATTAGGGGATGCAGCATCTACAGTCTCTACAAACATAGGAGGATACATTAAAAGATGAGTTTGCTACTTTATAGCGACACCTTGGATTTCAATAGATGTGGAGACAGTGTGTCTAGTGAGTCCTTCTGGAAATCACTTCAGCAAAGGAGTCAACAGCCTGTGAAAGAAGACATGGCAGAGAGTGGAACGTTCATCCTTCCAACATTCTCTTGGAGGACAGAGCTGGGCCCAAGGACAGAAGTTACCAGGAGGGAGGCTTCAACTCCATTAAGGAGACCTTCCTAACAGAGCTGCTCAACAATGAATGGACTGCTTGTGAGGTAGAGTCACTGCAAGTGTTCAAGGTGGAAAGAGAACCTTGGAGAAGGGACTCTTGCATTTGTTAAGAGGTTAGACTGGATGAACCTCAGGTCTCTTTCAATTCTGAGATTCTAGAAAATTCCCTCAGGGAATTCAGAAGAGAATTCCTAAAAGGAAAGAGAAAGCACACATATGGCATACTTTTAGAATCCTCTTGAGTTTTCTTTTTTTAAAAGGTACAATAGAAAATGTAGTCTACGGTCTTTAAAATGCATATTTACCCTTCTACCACTATTAATTAGGAAGGGCTCATTACGACTTCTTTATATTATAAAGAAAAGATGGAGATTATATTTATAATTTTGTAAATATTTTAGAAAAATGCTTAAAATCTAGTAGTCAATGCCCTAGAAACTTTATAGATTTTAAAGTAATATGCACAGATACAAATACATTATTCATTAAATACAACTCACATCTGTTTTTTATTATACTCTAAAATATACAAGAATCTTGATGTACTGAAAGAGTGCAAGTAAATACAGTATTCAAGCAGCCACTATTTCTATGTACATGCTCATTAATTCTTCAAAAAACCCACAAAATTATCAAATAGATCAAAATACTGTTCTGTGTTTTCACACTTTATATTCAGAAAAACCAGCTGATAATTTACAATGTCATAAAGTTCCAGTTTCACAATACAAAAAGGATAAGATGAAATTGGGTATCATTTTGTTGCATGTACCGAACTTTACCCAGCTCTATTAAGACCCCCTCCACATGAAATCGTTCTCCCTGGGAAAGTGACAGTTGCAGCCAAAGCAGAACCACAGGAGAGTGTCATTTAAAAGCCTAATGCCAGCCTCTTCTCTGTTGCCTGAAAGGCAGTCTTCAGTTTGGCAGGCAACATCTCTCTGACAGTAACAAGCTGCAAACACGTTACTCTAGATCTGAGCAGGACCTAAAGCCTGCAGTATTTTAAATCTTGTCCAACAGAGAAATGCCTTCCAAGTGACCTGATTCTGTTTATGAATCACCATCTAAAGCAAACTTCGTTATATCTGAAAATGGAGCCAAATGGTTTGATGTTGATTTTTAATGAAGAAAACATCTGAAACCCAGGCGTTGGTGGCACACACCTTTAATACCAGCACTTGGAGGGCAGAGGCAGGTAGATCTCTGAGTTTGAGGCCAGCCTGGTCCACAGAGTGAGTTCTAGGACAGCCAAAGCTAGACAGAGAGATCCTATTTAAAAAAAGGAGGAGGAGGAGGAGGAGGAGGAGGAGGAGGAGGAGGAGGAGGAGAAGGAAACATCTGAAAGCCTTCCAGTATTGTATTAAACCATGAGAGAAAGTAGATGTATTTTTACATTGCTTTCTTTTACATAAAAAAATTGAAAATTCCAGTTTGTATAGAATTCAAAACCAGTTTTAGACAATGTCTCATAACAAGAGTCTTTAAACATTTATTTTGATTCTTGCTTTGCAAAGTTCAAAGATTAAAATAAATGATAACAAAAGTCCTCCAGCCCAAAGGTGGAGGCCCTAAGTCCCCAAGTAATGAAGGTGTGCCACCCAAGTGTGCCTCAAACAGTCCCACGCCCCTGGACCACTAGATTACAACAGGTGAAATCATCTGTTAATTTCATCAAAAAAAAATTTCCCCATGGAATTCCTTAAACAAAAATAGTTCAATTTAAAACCAAACCCCTCCAAAGCAGGCAGTAGCCCTGACCTAACTACAGCTTTGTCGTCACAAGTAATGTCATCATACTGCACCTAGTCAGCTGCTTTTGAATTCTATAAAAACTGTAAATTTAAAAATTTTTATATAAAAAAATGTTAAAATACACCTGCTTCCTCTCATGGTTTAATACAGTACTAGAAGGCTTTCAGATGTTTTCTTTATAAAAAAATCAACATCAAACCAACTCTTGGCTTCATTTTCAGAAGTATTGAAGTTTGCTTTAGGTGATATCTCATTTCACCTATTTCCATTTTTGCAAAATGGAGTTCTGATTAAAAAAAATCTGTACGTTATTTGGTCCTTGGCAATCTGGTATGCATATAATGCCTATTAAATCAAACTTTTATTGCATTTAAATTTGTGTGTATGTAATTTTATGGGTAAATTTCATCTAGTGTCTTTATCTCCTCCTTTACAGCAGGGTTGCCCATGTACGCAGGTCAGGGAGCAGTGTCCTGATTTCTGGCACTGCAAAGCCAATTAAACAATCCCACAAAGCAATCAACATCAATGTGTTTTCCACTGGTCAAGTCATTATTAAGATTCTAGAAGTTCCTTTTGCAAAACTTGCCTTTGAGATTCTTCTTCCTAATGTTATCACATTTCTTCTATTCGTTCACTGCGTGATCTTCAGGTTGAATTTGGGTCTGAGTAAGAAAAGTGCCTTTTTCCTGAAAAAGCCCGGTCTGAAGCCTCAGTGTCAGAACTTCCTCGGAGCTTGAGCTCAGCCTTTCAGTAGGTCTCGGAGTCAGAGTCGTTGAGCTCATCCACGTCGGTGTACAGGTATTCCTGTTCCCCACCAATGTTGTTGAAACTGCAATAGGAGCTAGGCTCATTCCTCATGATAGGCAAGGCTTCAAAGCTAACTGTTTTTGAGGTGTTGGTATAACGGTTAATGGCATTGAATGTCAGGGATGACAACGGGCTACTCGACGAGACAGGCATCATGGTGGCCAATATGAGAGCCAGGCAGTCTGCCACATCCTTATTGGGAGCACAGGCCAAAGCTGGGGTATAGCCTAGAATTGATTTAAAATTTAAAAATTAATATCCTAAGATCCAGGAAGCATGAGGTATTAAGTCTTCCTGGTGTTCAAATTTACACATAGATTCTAGGGCTTCACAGCTTTCTAGTAAGCAGAAAGAGACAATCATAAAAATGTAGGGTAGAAGGAGAGCTTTCATACTAAGTAACAGAAAAGAAACTAAAGCCTCATGATGGACACTTTCCCCAAAATCTTACACCTCACCCATGTCCAACCCAACTCAGAAAACATAGGGCATTCTTAGAATAATAATAATAATAGAAAAATCTCAATAAACCCACATTGGCCAATTTCTCTTTAAAACAGCGTGTCAAGGCTTACTGTAACTTTATACCTGTATAAGTCAACTTTTACATGCTGAGCATCTAACTGTGTAAGTATATGAATTAAACATCAAAGAGATGCTTGCTAAGTATATACCAAATGAATTATAGTAGTCAGACTTTTCTTGATGTGTTTGTCAGTCACTTGAAGAGGAAGACTATGGTTGGGAGATGGCTCGGTAGGTGAAGTATCTGATAAACATGAGAACCTAAGTTCAATCCTAGGTCCTATGTAGATAGACCGGGCACAATGGCATGCACTTATAATTCTAGTGCCAAAAAGAGATGGGCTCCACTGAGTAGACACATCCATGTAAGAAAACGATCAGCTAAACTAACTGTTAAAAGCCCTGAATCTAAGACAAGTATTTCCTTTTATTTTGGGAGAAACCCTTCCTCAGACAGAGTGCCCCAACACCAATCATCAATGGGAAAGCCTTGGCAAGGGCATGTGGGATCTTGGGTGGCAAGATCCAGCCTTGTGGATGAAGTGGGAGAGAAGATGGCGAAAGTAACCCTGAGATGGCAAGTGTCACTTATTCCATATGAAATTTTGGGGTTTACTTGTTTTAAGCCATGTGGAGCCCAAAGGAGCTAATACCACAGATGTCTTGAAATCTACAGCTTTATTTATCATCACACTGTTTTTGTTTTTCATATTACTATGCTTACATTTTAGCACCCATATACATATGTATTTCAAAAGATATAATTTGTTTTTAAAAATAGAATGGTTGGGCTGGAGAGGTGGCTCAGAGGTTAAGAGCATTGGCTGTTCTTCCCAAGGTCCTGAGTTCAATTCCCAGCAACCACATGGTGGCTCACAGCCATCTACATTGAGATCTGCCCGGGCATATATGTAGAGCAAATACTGTATATACATAATAAAAAAAATGTTAAAAAAAAGAATGGTTTATCACAACCATTGTGATATTGATATAGCCACCAGCCAGAACAAGAGCACAGAAAGAGAACAGCACCAGCACACCACCAGTACTGCATGTCTTTTCCTCCTCCACAGTGGTAATCACTATCCTGACCTGTTCTTTCTGTGGCAACTATTTCCTTGTTGGTTAGTTTTCTGAACCTAGTATAAAAAGAAACATATAGTATACATATTTTAAAATCTGACTTCTTTTGATTAATTATGTGTGAGACCTAATATTGCCACAGGCAGCTATAATCAGATAATGTATACTGCTGCGTGGTGTTTCATTATCATTATATGATCATACCACAGTATGTACATTTAACTACTAGGCATTTGTCTATTAACATTTCTTCCATATTTTCATTATTATTATGAAGGTATTATGAGCCTTCATGCTTACAATTATAAATATTTCTCTCTTGTAAAATTACCATTTTGAGCTAGGCGCACGTCTTTAATCCTAGCACTTGGGAGGCAGAGGCAGGCAGATCTCTGTGAGTTCAAGGCCAGCCTGGTCTACAAAGTGAGTCCAGAACAGCCAAGGATACACAGAGAAACCCTGTCTCGAAAAACCAAAAAAAAAAAAAAAAAATTTTTTTTTACCATTTTGTTACACATCAAAGGGAACAATTAGCTGGTTACCCAGAAGGACTGGCAAGAGTGACTGAAGGATGAGCATGATTTAAATTACTCAGAATGCCTGAGCGAGTGCTTCATTCTTACATATCTTTAAATGGTTCTTCTGAAAATGTCAATGTACCAGCTACTGCTACCCTGATGTTGGCAAGCAGAAGCCAAATCAAAAGGTAAGACAGAACGCCCTGAATTAAGTGGGCATGCATCTCTCAGCAGTATTTGTAGAATGAAGAGGACTTCAAACAGAAGCCTCCCTTCTGTATGAGGCTGTATGGTAATATAATGAGGAACTCCTTGAGAACATTCCATGAATATGTAACATGTTCTTCCTTCTTCACAAAACCCTTCTTAATACCACTAACCCCTCTCTTGGGAGTGAACAAAGGCCAGAATGTACTGGACCCTTCATCTCCCCCCCCCAAGATAGGGTTTCTTCTGGGTATCCTGGAACTCACTCTGTAGACCAGGTTGGCCTCAAACTTAGAGATCTGCCTGCCTCTGCCTCTCAAGTGCTGAAATTAAAAGGAACATGGCACTACCTCCTGGCTTATCTTGTCTTTATTTAGTCTTCAGAACATAATTAATCATCAAACTGTTGTTACTAGACTAATTTACAACAATCACTACACACAATCATAAAATGAAATTGGTATTTACTTAACCTGTGAACTAAAGCCACATCACTATGAAATACTTCAAAGTGTGTTAGAGGTCACCACTGGAGACTTCATTAGCAGGTTTATGAAATCTTTTTTTTTTCTTTTTAAAGACAGGGTCTCTCTATGTAGTCCTGGCTGTCCTAGAACTTGCTATAGAGATCAGGCAGGCCTTAAACTCAAGAGACGCACCTGCCTCTGCTTCCTGAGTTCAGGGATTAAAGGTGTGCACCATCACACCTGGCCTCTTTTCATTTCTTTCTCTTTTTTTATAATTTATTTTTTATTTCTTCAAGTTACATCTCAATCACAATCCCCTCCCTACTCCCCCCCCTTTCATTTCTTTTTTTTTTTTTGAGACAGGGTTTCTCTGTATATCCTTGGCTGTCCTGGACTCGCTTTGTAGACCAGGCTGGCCTTGAACTCACAGAGATCCGCCTGCCTCTGCCTCCCAAGTGCTGGGATTAAAGGCGTGTGCCACCACAGCCCGGCTCCCTTTTCATTTCTTAAACAGACAATATGAATCCTTAGGAATAGTCAACAAAGACTTGCACATCAATAGGTATCATAATGTGGCTGAATATTGTTTAAGTTGCTGCAGTTTAATCTATACAACTAGCTGCATTCCTAGAAATATCTAGATTTTGCTTTTGGGCTTCAGATTCGTATATTTAATTGCTTAGTTTCATTCACTCTTTCCCCTGTATACTTGGTGTCATGTACACAAAGTTCCCAAGTCATAGTGGATATGAACTCACCTACAAAACTCTCCTTCATCAAACCCAAAGAGCTGTGACCATACACCCTGGAGAATATCCACATGGCTTTCATTCCAAGCACCTCTCCCTTAACACTGACGGCCATCTACAACACCTCTAAGTCTTACTTCTGTACTCTAGTCCTGCTGCTTAAGAAGCCTGCTGGAACTCACTCCATCCATGCTTTGTTCCCACTGGCTCACACAGTGGGACCACAGTGAGGGTCAGTGAGTCCCCTTTCAGACTAACTGCTATCTGCTAGTGCACAGACTCCTAGCAGTCTGACTGACCTATTTGCACTCATCTCAAACAGGCTTACTCTTCCAGCTTGAGAGTTCTCTCTCCAGCTAACACGGAAGCCTTCACCTGGACATGCGCAGTGAGAGGCTTTGGGACACTTAATGCTGAGCGGGATGTCCTCATCACACCTCTCCCTCAAGGCTCTCTGTGGAAGAGGAGGGAAAGGATTTAAGAGCCAGAGGAGATGGATGTCTCCAAGGCTCCCATCTCTAACAAAGAAGCTATCTGCAATTTATAACCACTGGCAAAGGAGAAATCACTTTTCTCCACTACGGTTTCACTGAGTACATTAACCACATTCAGGGCAGGCCTCATGGCCATGAGTAGTTGGCCAACAACTATTATTTTTGTATTTTTAAGTATTTTTTATTTTTGCACACTTTTGTGTTTTGTAGACTTTTTGTCTTATTTTGCTTTGAACATTTTTTTCCTCTTATTGGCCTTTTTGTGTGTTTGTGTTTCCTGTTTATTTTTAGAGAGAGAAAGAGAGGGAGAGAGAAAAAGTAAGTGAGAGAGAGAACATAAAATTGGGTGGATAGGGAGGTGAGGAGGATCTGGGAGGATTTGGAAGGGGAAAACATGGGTCAGAATATATTACATGAAAAAATTTCATCAACTAAAAAAAAAAGTTCCCCCCTGACTTGTTGTCTTGGAAGGTCTTATCTGATCATGTCTTTAATGTGCCTTTATAGAGAGTTGAGCATGCTGTACTTACTCCACACAGACGCCTCAGAACTTATCACAGTTTTGGCATAATTGCACATGCAACAAACATCCACTGAACAGTTGAACTCTTCTAACACTTAGAAGATATCAGTGAACACAGATGACAAAGATTCTCTGGTCTTACAGAGTGAATATTCACTGTCATAGAGGAGACACACGTCAATGTGAACAAAAGCATATTATATTCAGTAAGTTCAGACAGCAAGC
Organism: Lophiomys imhausi; assembly: GCA_907164525.1. Taxonomy (NCBI): domain Eukaryota; kingdom Metazoa; phylum Chordata; class Mammalia; order Rodentia; family Muridae; genus Lophiomys; species Lophiomys imhausi. Next base: position 741,006 of record CAJQZJ010014563.1, on the reverse strand, counting down.
TTTAATGACAGTAAGAAAGAGATGACTAGGCTGACTGGGACTAAGAGTGCTGGAATACAGATAGGTTAGAGGTTGAGCGTCATGGAGAAGATGGAATTTGAGCTATGATTTGAAACAGGTAAAGGATTTAGTCAAAGAATTCTTGCAGATAAGAATATTCCAGGTAGAAGACTAAAACAAAGAGTATAATGCATGTACAGACTCCATGGTGGAGGAGGGGGTGGGGCAAAGTGGAGCAGAAAGGATAGGGGTATGAAATGTGGTCAGAAGGGTCATGAGAGTATAGTACTTTGTAGGTCATTGCAAGAACTATGAATAAACTGACAGGAGAAACATATTTTTATGTGTTTTAGGAATTACCTGTGAGGGTGATAAACAGGGAAAAAGATGGACAGAAGCTGGACTTACTTCAAAGGAAGAATCAGCAGCATTCGCTGATGGATTGTACAGTGGGCATGAGAGAGGAACCAAGGACAATTCAAATTCCTGCTTCAAGCTAGAAAGAAGAAAACTATCTTCAACTGAAATCAGGATGGGTGTTGGAAGGGCAAGTTTAGAGTGGGCGAGGAAAAAGGATTAACGGTTCTACTTATTAGGCATCTATATGGTATTAATTAGACAGCTAGACAGATGTATGAATACAGGTACTGGGGAAGGTTTGGGCTGGCGATAAGTTTAGGAAGTCTCACCAAATAATTTTTAGAATCAAGGGTTAGAGGAGATCACCTGGGTAGATGTAGACAGAGGAAAAAAAGAAACAAAGACTACAGACTTCAGAACTCTCCAACCTTAGCATGGAGTCCCTAAAAGCCAAGCAAGAAAGTTTACCAAGAAAAAAAGGAGTACTCACATACCAAAAGCTGGCCTGCCCAACGAAGCAAGAACTGACTTAACACTGTGGAGAACCATCACGGACCTTGATGAGAAGAGTTCTACAGCATGGTGGGGACAAAGGCCTGTGCCTACAGAAAGCTGATGCTTGAGTAGTTTTACTATAGTGGAAGACAGAATTACAGTAGCAGCCGGCAGCAGTTGCGAGATTAGTAACTTTTTTTTTTTTTTTTGGTTTTTCGAGACAGGGTTTCTCTGTGTAGCCCTGGCTGTCCTGGACTCACTTTGTAGACCAGGCTGGCCTGGAACTCGCAAAGATCCGCCTGCCTCTGCCTCCCAAGTGCTGGGATTAAAGGCGTGCGCCACCACTGCCCGGCTGAGATTAGTAACTTTTAAGGTGGTGGAACTAATATGTCTTTATGTTGAGGGGGAAGAGGTTTGGGGGTACAGTTCAGTAGTAGAGTACTTGATTCCAACACCACAAACACAGAAAGTGATACACTAATAGGGAGGAAGTGATCGTCTCTGACAGGAAAAAGGTGACAGAATCTAATGTATGAGTAGAAGGACTGGCTTTGCCTAAGAATATGACATTTCAGTAGGGCCTTGGTAAATACTTGTTGAAAGGACAAAATCTTTGGCTACAAAAATGAGTAATAGTGGTGACCAAATAGGAAACATCTGTTTGGTTTAACAGAAAATATGTGAATTCAGAAGCTCATCTATCAGACACAGATGTGGCATCAAAGGAGAAAAACTCCAACCAAGAAGTTGGCCAGGGGAAGGGCGTACGGAGCCTACTCACCATTTTCATCAACAGCAAGTACACTTGCTCCTTTCCCCAGAAGCTCTTGAACGACCATTGTTAGCCCGTTTCGGGCAGCAACATGCAGAGGTCTGTGGGGAAAAATTGTACAGGTATGTGCAGTGCACGCACAGACACACACCTGGCTGCCTAAGAACATTTGGCCTCGTTGTGAAGACTTAAGAGATACAAACCTGAGACACCCAGTCATCACTCAGTGACATGGGAGGGGCAGCAGCACTGCCACAGAAAGCACAGCCTTCGTCACCAGCAGTAGTTTCCTGACCTCATCAAACCCACTGTGCCTTCCAAGACTCCATGTTTAAAGAGTTAACCAAATGAACTACATTCTTTTTTTATATATAAATTTCTTGTACTTTTGAGTTATAATCACATAATTTCCCTTTCCCTTTCCTTCCTCTAAACCCTCCCATACACTCCTCTTTGCTTTCTTTCAAATTCATGGCCTCTTTTTTTCATTTACTGCTATTGCATGTATATATGTGTATACATGTATATTCTTATATAAAACTTGCTCAGTCTGCATAATGCTACTTGTATATATTGTATGGATTTCTCAGGGCTGATCACTGGTATTGGATTGATGTGCTCTTCCCTAGAGAAGATCATTTCTTCATCTCGGCATTCCTTAGGTACTGGTGGTGGTTTGTTGTAAGGGGTTGAGGCCTCCTGGGCTCTCTCTCTGTCCACTTTGGCATGGCTTTTGCTATCCTTGTTCAGGTCATGTCATGGCAGTCATTTTGGTAAGACTTTTTGGGCATAGCTTCTGACCTTACTATAAGACACAGTCTCACAAAAAAATTCCTTGACTCTTTGGCTCTTCCCACCTTTTAGCCCCCTCTCCCACAATGTTCTCTGAATCTTAGGTGCAGGGGTGTTTTGTAGGTGTGTCCACTGGGACTAGGTGAGCTAGTCTCAACTTACTGTTTTAAAAAATGAAGTTAACAAATACATAATAAAAATTATAAACTGCAGTATCACAAATTCTAATAGTCTTTAGAAACTGGAAGAGGGTGATGGGAGATGTGGCTTAAGATCTCAGTAAAACTCGTGGCTTACTGCTTGCATTAAGAGGCTGATTCCTTCTGAAACCTCTTCAAGCTTACATAACACACACAACACACATGCATGCACATACGCAAAGACAGAATGTTTCTTACCTCATTTACAGCTAGTATGAAATGGCATTTTTCAGCTGATTTTTATAATACACAGAATAGCCCTACCTTCCTTTATAAAATTATATGACTAAGCAGACTGAGAAAAAAATTCAATATCATCAATGTTGTAATGAAGTTTCAGTTCAATCTTTTTTCAGTTTAATCTTTTTTAAGTTATTAGAGCTTTTAGTTATATGATTTCAGAAATGAGTTCTGACAATTATAAAAACAATTCTTTAAACAGTTTGACTGATCTATCCTATTTGTCACATTTTTAAAAGTCTATTTGCTCTTCTTTAAAATTACAGGGTCACTAAGCTTAGCTAGACACCCAGGGTACTCACGTTTGCAGAGCTGCGTTGGTAGCATTGATGAGGTTTCTATCTGTTATCTTTTCCAGTATTAACAAGGCACTAGTTTCATGACCCTGAAATTGTGGCAGATAGCTCTTAAAAACATTGCTCTATTAAGAACAAACATATATGAAGCAGTACCATCAGTGAAAAGTGTCTCATTGCCTGGGAGAGAGAACTACTAAACAAACAAATCAATAAGCATACAATAGATAAAAAAGACTAAAAGATAGAAAAAAAATATAACTAATATATAAAAAATAAATAAAGAATAAAAATTAAAAATAAGAAATCTATGTCCAAGTTCCCTTTGGTGTGTTAGTTGTAGTATTGATACCTTCTGCTATATAGCTAAAATCCTACTATAAGTGAATAGATGCCATATGTGTCCTTCTGAGTCTGGGTTAGTTCACTCAGGATGAGCTTTTCTAGTTCCATCCATTTGGCTGCAAATTGCATAATTTCATTGTTCCTGATAGCTGAATAATATTCCATTGTGTAGATGTACCACAGTTTTTTAACCCATTCTTCGGTTGAGGGACAGCTGGGTTGTTTCCAGTTTCTAGCTATTACAAATAAGGCTGCTATAAACATAGATGAGGAAACTTCCTTATGATTCCATGAAGAGGCATTTGGGTGTATACCCAGAAGTGGTATGGCTGGGTCCTAAGGCAGAGCTATTCCAAGTTTTCTAAGATATCGCCAGACTGACCTCCATAGTGGTTGCACAAGCCTGCACTCCCACCAGCAATGGAGTAGGGTACCCCTTTCTCCACACCCTCGACAGCATGTGCTGTCATTTGAGTTTTTGATCCTAGCCATTCTGACAGGTGTGAGATGGAATCTCAGAGTCGTCTTGAGTTGCATTTCTCTGATGATTAAGGATGTTGAGCATTTCTTCAAGTGTCTCTCAGCCATTAGGGATTCCTCCTTTGTGAATTCTCTATTTAGCTCTGTCCCCCATTTTTTGATTGGATTATTTGGTTTCTTGGCATTTAATTTCTTGAGTTCTTTGTAGATTTTGGATATTAGCCCTCTGTCAGATGTGGGGTTGGTGAAGATTTTCTCCCAGTCTGTAGGCTGCCGTTTTGTTCGAATGACAGTGTCCTTTGCCTTACAGAAGCTTTTCAGTTTCATGAGGTCCCATTTATTGATTGTTGATCTCAAGTCCTGAGCTGTTGGTGTTCTGTTCAGGAAGTTGTCGCCTGTGCCAATTAGTTCGAGGGTTTCTCCCACTTTTTCTTCTAGTAGATTTAGTGTGACCGGCCTTATGTTAAGGTCTTTGATCCACTTGGACTTAAGTTTTGTACAAGGTGATAAGTATGGGTCTAACTTCATTCTTTTACAAATGGACATCCAGTTGGACCAGCACCATTTGTTGAAGATGCTGTCCTTCTTCCATTGTGCCGTTTTGGCTTCTTTGTCAAAAATTAGGTGGCCATAAGTGTGTGGGTCTATTTCTGGATCTTCAATTCGATTCCATCAATCAATGTCTGTCAGAGAAGCGGGGCCAAACGACTGAAGAGCGATGCTGTAATGCATGGAGAGAAAATGGGAACTGTCCAGGCAGCCACTGGTATGTCATTTCTTAGTTTGGGAAGCTGCAGACCCTGTACTTCCTATAAAATCAGATATATTTATCCCTCTCAGGTCTCTGAGGTGATTGAAGAACAGATAGATAAAGTCTCATAATTAAATTTTGAGTTGTTTAGGAGTCAAGAGAGTGTTATACATCTAAGAAGATACTTTTAAAATTGTGTTGCAATTAGTATGAATGTTGAGTCAGATATAGAACTTTAAACTCATGGAGATGTTTAGATAGTAGAATGTTAAAGTCAGGTACCAAATACATATGGACTAGTCACTGGGAATGTACGTTAAGCCATAAACCCTCCTATCTGTGGCCTAATTACCTCTGTTGTACTGTATTATATTTATTATTATAAGAGAAAGAGCCATTTGTTGGACTGAAAGGAGAAACTGTAGGGGAAAATAAGATATACCTTAAACTTAAAAGAAAAAAAAAAAGGGAAGAGGATGGGGGGGGTTGAGGGTGGGAGGGTGGGACTGGAGGGGGAATAGGGAGGGGAGTGCGATTGAGATGTAACTTGAAGAAATAAAAAATAAAGGAAAAAAAAAGAACAAACATATAAATCCAACCATCTCTAACATATGTACAATATTATACATATATCACAATTTTCCCAACCTAATGTCTGAAGTATTTACTCAAAGGTATCAGAAATGGGAATAAGACAACAGGCCAATGAGATTACAGTGTTAAGCCTGTGTCTCAAATCTCAGTAAGCCAACACTCGGTCGTAATCCCACCCCTACCCAGGTAACTCAGGGTCAGTAATCAGGTTTGCTTCTACTTCTGTTCATTTTAGTGAGCTGAAAAAACTTAATGCCACTTAACAGTAACCATGAAAATACACCCCGAAACTATGTACATACCTTGCCGCAAGCCAAGTGAAGGGCGGTGTTTTTACTCTTGTCTTGTAAAGTCAGATCGGCACTAGCACTGCTAACCAGCATCTCTGGGAGGAAAAAGTGCATCAGTTCTTATGTTTATGAGCATGTTTCTTAGATTACCATAACTCACTGTAGAGAAATGACACAAAGCAAAAAATATCCCTCTTGCAAATACTTAATTGCAAGAAAAACACTATAATACATATTACCATAATTATATGGAACTTCATATTCTTAGCAAATCAGATTGTAGCAATAATAATTAACATTTTGGAGTGTCAATAACTTTCAAAAACTGTTTTGTGTGCCCTGGATTTATAAGAACTTATTTAAACCATCATCACACCTGTCTTTTAAAGCACATGCTGTCATTTTACTCACTGAGTCAGGAGGTCACTTAATTGGATCTAGGACTCACATCCATGCAATCAAATTCCAGAACCAACGTTGCTAAACCCCGAGATTAAACTACCTTGATAAAGAAAGCGTTTCAGCCAGTAAGGGCAATGCTCCCAAGTAAAAATGTGGAATGGTGAGTTAATCCATGGAAGTCAGAAGGGCTGGGAATCTAAGTTACATATATCAGACAGAATTCTTAACAGGTGTTTTTTTTTTTAACCGTGGGTTGTGCTTTACCACCTAGCCCAGAGTGGCCTTACACTTATAATCTTCTGACAGGCTCCTGGACAGCTGAGTTTACTGGCACATATTAAGCCTGGTTCTAAACAATGTCTCTTTTCTTATGGAGACTATGTAGCCAGGGCTGACCCTCACACTAGAGGCAGTTCTACTGAACAGTTTCTTTACCAACTGTATTGGTTTGTCCGTTTTCTGCAGCCATCATGAGAGGTGTTTTTCCAGTCCCGTCCACGGAATTGACTCGAGCATTATGGCTGAGCAGCAGCTGTAGACACTCTACATGGTCTGTGAAGGCAGCAGCATGGAGAGGAGTTCTGGGACAGTGACATACAGAACAAAAGCTAAATGGCACGCACACCAGAGAAACTAACTCCTTAGTTTAGAACAAAAATTCTTCAAGGGTTTACGTATTAGCTTGTAAAAGCATTGCTAAAAATCAAATAAACTCAATGGAACTAATTTCTATTTAAGACATGTATACTTCACATAATCTAAAAAATCTTAAACTACAACTTGTCTAAAATAAGAATACTTAACATCATTAATATAACACTGTATATTGTTAAAGAAAACTTAAAAGAGTTAAATGTTTACCCCCAAACTACTTCTTATTATAATTGTTGGACTGTTTTTTTTGGTCTTTATTCCAATTAAGAAAACAATTTTTTAAACAATTTTCTCTGGATTTAAAAATCATACTTCTTAAAACAGGAGAGTACCCTTTGTATTTTAAAACAAAATGACAAAAGAATAAAATTCCCTAATACTGTGAAAAATTTAAGATGTGATAGTAATTTATAACATCTGCAATATCCTGTTTTCAAACAGTTGTGCATTCTCTATAAGCTCCTAATCAGAAGGTCAATAGTTACCATACTTTCTTTTACTGAAAGTTATACTGGATGCTACTAACTGGAATCCTACCTTCCCTTTGAATCTGTGGCATTCACAATGCTGGCTCCTAAGGTATCGATAAGCATCTCAGCAGCACCTTCATTGTCATTGATCCTGGACAAAGTAACAAGGTGATCAGTCTCTCAGTAACAGTGTTCCTTAAAACACCCCAATAAATTTGGTTCACTATGGCTTTACTTACACAGCACAATGCAATGGACTGAAAGGATTTCCATCTATTTTCTGGAAAACATCCTGTTCTAAAAGTAGTTCCACACATGTTTCATGACCTAATAGGTGCATAAGAATTAGATATTAAAATCCAAGACATACTTGCAACAATCTCAAAAGCACAGAAGTATTACAAGTAGAAAGTTTAAGTCCCTGCTCCAACCCATCCTCACTTTTTTGACCATAACTAAAGATCTTAAAAGCTCTAGAAAATGTCTAGGCATATACAGTTGCCTACATACACTTAATTTCCTTTTACAGATCAAATGGTACATTTTGTTCTGCAGCTTTCCTTTTCATCATTATTATTATTTTTTTAGTTTTTCGAGACAGGGTTTCTCTGTGTATCCTTGGCTGTCCTGGACTCACTTTGTAGACCAGGCTGACCTCGAACTCACAGAGATCCGCCTGGCTCTGCCTCCCGAGTGCTGGGATTAAAGGTGTGCGCCATCATGTTCGGCAGGAGCTTTCCTTTTCAATTAATATCTTTCTACAATAGCACACATTTCCTAGAACACGGTGTTGTGGAAAAGGACAAATAAACTGACCACTGAGAGAAGTAGGGAGATAGTTTTGGAAAAAAGCAACCCCAAAAACTATAAACAAAACCTCCAATAAAACAACAAATCCCAACCAAAATTTCAGATCTTCTCAGCCTGGGAGTTGGTTCTTTCCTATCGCTCTGTGGGTCCCTCAGACAGTTGCTCTTGTAAGGGTTTTTAAACTTCTCAGCTCCTGTTAACAAGGCAGACACCAACAGCTGTGACCCACAAACCCTGAGACCAAGGGTTACAGAGCTGCTCTCTGAGTTGGGTGTGGACTACTTTAACTACTGTCTCCAGGACCTGGCACTATATGGAACCAAGCTAATAATCTCAGTATTTCTCTTATATTTCAGAGAGCAATTTCTAAAGGTTCCTAAGAAAGTCAGCAAAGTTGATTAACCTTTAAAAGGAATGAGATATCAAAATACTCAAAATTATACAAGCATATGATTATATAAGCTGAAATTCTACACTTTATGCTTAGTAAGTATACAACTAATTATTTTCTAAAACATGCTCATCATTTCATTTTGAGGAAAAAAGCTTATTTGATTTTATTGGAGTGTTTCTATTTTTTTCTGTGCAAAAATTACTAATCAGAGTAAAACCATTTAATATATTTCACTTTTTAATGTCAAATTATAAGACAGGCCTTTGGCTATAAATATGGCATTAATTTTAGACTGTCTAGTGTCTTATTGCGTTAGCTAACAGTCCTTTCTTCCAGCTCAATTCAGAATTGCTACAATTTTGCTTGCACACTTCTTTTTTTAAATGGCAACCAGGCAAAATTCTGTTTCTTGTACAGAATGTACTTAGAAAGCCTGAGTTCATCAGGATACAGTAGAAAAAGAATGTCACATAGACCTGGTAAGAAATGTTATAGGACAAAGGAAAAGTAACTTCTCTACCTTAGGAAATATACCTCTCTGTGTGATAATTTTTTTAATAGTTACTTGTCATGGATAGATAAAAAAAATCAGCCAATAAAAAAATTTTCTTTAGCCTGGCGGTAGTGCCCACCTTTAATTCTAGCACCTGGGAGGTAGTGGCATGTGGATCTCTGAGTTTGAGGCCAGCCGGGTCTCTTGAGTGAGTTCCAGGACAGCCAGGGCTATAGAGGAAAACCCTGTCTCAAAAAACAAAAACAAACAAAAAAACTGCTTTAAAAGTTTAACTCATTGATTTTTACATGAAATTTACACTTGTGGACACTTTCTCAGTGTATTAGACTCACAAAGTGCTAACTCATCTTACTGGAAAAAAAAAGAACTTCAGTGGCAATACATGACAACTGCTTGACTCAGGGACAATCTGGCTACTGTGCTATAATCATTAAACATCAATCCAAGTGAGCTGAAAGGCAAAAATGTAAAGACTTATCTCAAACACTTTTGAAAATTAGTGACCCGTGTTAAGCAAGATAAAGAACATGAATAAGATACAATAACAGAGTAGATTATTCTTAGGCTTCCTACTAATCTTACATTTTAAAATTATAAATCTTGAAAATAAGGCTTATAAACGTCCTATTGTCATCAATACCACAATGTGTTATGAGCGTAGTACTGAGTAGCAGGCACTCGACGCGGTTTTTATTTGATACTTAACCATTGTAGCAAGCCCAGTGAAGTGCTGTGTACCCATGATTGTCTACTACGGCTGGATTTGCATCCGTGGATGCTGCTGACTGCAAAAGGGCTCCAAGAACTCCAATGTGTCCACAGGCGGCTGACAAGTGTATAGGTGTCCGACCTCTGCTGTCCCGTACTAAGCATTTAGCACCATGCTGAAGTAACGCATCTACACATTCTTCATGGCCTGTGACTGCCTGCAAAAGTAACTCGGGTGTATTAAACACGCTAAGTGTGTGGGCACTATGGGCCAATTCTACTTTAGCTCTGGCTTACCCCTCTGTGCAGTGCTGTCCTTCCCCACTTATCTCTGGCATCTACATTCGCTCCTTTGTTCAGGAGTGAATACACACAGTCTGTGTGGCCACTGAGAACAGACAGCATAAGAGGAGTCCTGAACAGTAACAGAGTTGGTTAGTGCTATCATTTACAAAGCTCTATAGATCAGCAATGATGTGATGGCTTATTTTCCATGTATACATTTCTGTGACATAACTTTATATGTATTTAAATAAAAAAATTTATGTTTGACATTTTTCAGTTACAAACTTTGACATATTTACTAAAATAGGGATCAAAATGTTGGAGTATCTAGTATTTTAACAGCACTTTAAAAGCAAGGTATAGTGACACACGCCTGTAATCCCAGCACTACAGAGAGTGAGGTAGTGAGATTGTGGGATGGAGGCCCGGGTTATGTAATGAGACCTTGTCTCAAAAAAAAAAATTAAAAAATTATTGAAACTTACTGTCCATTTCCATCTTGAATATCTACTGCATTCTGTGGTTCTGCATTTCCTATTAATAACCGTAAGCATTCTGAATGACCATTTGTTGCTATAAAGTAAAAAAGAATTTAAATAATTTTAATATACATATTAAAACAAAAATAAGAGTAAGGACATCTTTTAAAATATGACTTGGGACAATTTCACTGCTTCAATAAACAGGACAGCACCTGTGCACTAAGTAGTTTGATACTGTATTTGTTACTGAGGGATCATATCTGCTCACAGCAAGCAGAATGTGGATACCCGACTTTCATCCCTTCATCATCCTCCATGCTAACAGAATCCTCATTTTACTTAGCCTGTCAGTAGGAAGAGCGACCTGTCTCCACCCAAAGGGTGCAATCAAGTCACCTATGGCAGACTGAGTCAGCTCAGACCAAGCCAATCACATTAATCACATTTTCTTTCCACGGTGGTTAGCTGCAGGTGAGTGCAAGGTCCAGACTCAAGCACTAAGGCACTTAGATTTTAATTCTGATAATGAAAAGGCCTCTTTCTAAAACCCCAGCTGTGGATGTGACTGTGCAAAGCAGCAGCAACCATGCTGTGACATGTACACAAAAGCAAAGGTAACAGAGTGCGACAAAGGGCACAGTGGAACCAACCGGCTCAAGGACTGCAGCTCTCTCTGGGGCGAGACTAAACCCCTGTCAGTTAGGACATATTTGGGTAGGTGGTTTTAGCCGAAAAGAATTCCAAATAGCACATACATAATAAATGAGACAAATTTTATAAAGAAATGTCTTTACATGCCTAAAAAGCCTAACTGGCAAGCAGAAGAACAACCTCTCTACCTCCATAGGAAGCTTTTAAAGTATGTTATAGTTCCTCCAAAATTCAGGTCCTGTCACACACAATAAACCTGAAGTATATGGAAATATGTAAGCAAAAAATGATACAGAAAAAAAAAGTAATGAGAGAAAACTAGGTGCCTAATTGTCTATAGTACCTTTTTTTTTGAGACCCGGTTTCATGTAGCCTAGGCAAGCCAAAAATTCACTGTTTATCAAAGAATGGCACTGAACTTCTGATCTTTCTGCCTCTACCTACCAAGTGCTGAAATTACAACTGAGTACCACAGCATCTTCTTTATGTGGTACCGGGGATAGGACTGCTGACCTTTCTGCTTCTGTCATTATAGCCCGCATCATCATTCCCTCTTTTCTGTGGTACTGAGGAGAGGAACTCAGGGCTTCACATACACTAGGCTAGAACTCTACCAGCTTAGACACAACCCCAACCTTTCCACAGTACCTTTTAATAGTTATATGAAACTCTAATAAGTTATACAAACCTGTCACTCAAAACCACCCTCACTCAATCTGTATGTTGCACTCTGGCAACAGCTCTTAGCTTAGTAATAAGCAAGTGTCAAAATACTTGGGGATAGTTCAAAGAGATGTAATTTGGTCAATTATTAAAAAGTCAGTTCATTTGCATTCAGTACACAGTAGCTACTGATGAGTGTTTCTGTGTTGTAAGTTCAATAACCACAATACCACCACAGCATCACTGTGAGAAAAGAATGTTAACTTTCAAAGAGGAGAAAAAGACTGTGCTTTCCCCAGAGCATATAAGTAATAAAATGCTTCTCAAAAGATCTCAGATTGTGAAAGACATCCAAAGAAACACAGTTTCGTTAAATGGTTGACCTTCTATCTGAGGAGTAGCACTTACTATACTACCATTGCACAGTAGAGCGCCTCAGAGCTCTTTATCTTTCAAGACTGCACATGAACCAGACTGGTGGCCGCCCGTACTCCTAGCACTTGAAAGGGAGGGAGGCTCATTGCAGGAAAATTGTCAAGTTGAAGCACTGATGGGCTACGCAGAGTGAGTTCTAAGCCAGTGTAGATCATGTCTTAAACACAGGGTGTGTGTGTGTGTGTGTGTGTGTGTGTGTGTGTGTGTGTGTGTGTGACACTCCACTTAAAGCTTTAAATTGGGTCTGTAAATAATCTGTGGTTACAATATAATTTTGTAGATACAGATTTATATGGCTCCACTCTTATTTATAATAGAAAATGACTTCTAACTCATACCACTTGACAGTTTTTTTATAAACATTTATTAGAGAGTTTAAATACTCATTAAAATATTTGTCTTTAAGCCTTGGCTAAATAACCAATAGTTTTTTTTTTGTTGTTGTTGTTTTTTCCTTAAGATTTACTTATTTATTTATTGTGTATTCAGTATTCTGACTGCATGTATGCCTGAACTCCAGAAGAGGGCACCAGATCTCATTGTAGATGGTTGTGAGCCACCATGTGGTAGCTGGGAATTGAACTCAGGACCTTCAGAAGAATAGCTAATGTTCTTAACCTCTAAGCCATCTCTCCAGCCCCCTAACCAATAGTTTTTAAAAGCTGCTCTGGGAGCAACAGTGAGTATTTTCTGTATTTCCATAGTCTTCTAAAATGTATCCTTTCCCAAACAATACAAGTACAGTTAGAGTCACATATTTTAATGGTTTATTAAAGATCACTCCATAAACACAAATTGAATTGAATCAGATCACATAAATATTCCAACTAAGAAAAACACTTGACTATTTTTTTTCCTCTTTCTTCCCCCTCCCCCAAGTTGTCCTGGAACTCGCTCTATAGATCTGGCAAGCCTCTAACTCAAGAGATCCACCTGCCTCTGCCTCTTGAGTGCTGGGATTAAAGGTGTATGCCACCATCAGCTGGATTGACTACTATTTTTCAATTGTACCAGTCTTGGTTATTGAAGATGTGTACTGCCTTGTAGTCACTCCTGCAAAGAGTTGGGAAGTGTGAGTCTTCTCCTGATATCCTGCTGGTATTACGTCATTTCCATGCTTGCTCCCTTAGCCTTGCCAATCTCTTCCTATGACCTGGTTACAGACCCCTGCATTTTCCATACATTGGCAACATTATGAGATTACAACTTCAAGCAGTTTTTGCAGAAGTTAACATTCTGTAAATTTTTTCTAAGTGTTTAATGCAGTATACTAGACCAGTAATATAAGTATAAATGAGTATTAGGGTTGGAGAAAAGGTTCAGTGGCTAAGAGCACTTGTTGCTCTTGCAGAGGACCCAGGTTTGGTTCCTAACACCAGCATGATGGCTTTCAATCACCCATAACTCCAGTTCTGGGGGATCTGACACCTTCTTCTGGCTTCTGTAAGCACCAGACACACATGTGACACACATATGACACATATATATTCACGCAGGCACTCATACATAAGAAAGTCAAGTAAATCTTAAAAATAAGATTTATTTTTAAAACATTAATGGCTGCCATGACAGTACATGTTAATCAAAAATAACTTCCATTTTATGTGTTTTAAAACGTGTTGTCTTAATGTTTTTCCTTGAGAATACAATCATTTGACTACTTTTTTTTGGCGGGGGGGGGGTTCAAGACAGGGTTTTTCTGTGTATCCTTGGCTGTCCTGGACTCACTTTGTAGACCAGGCTGGCCTTGAACTCATAGAGACCTGCCTGCCTCTGCCTCCCGAGTGCTGGGATTAAAGGCGTGCGCCACCACGCCCGGCTCATTTGACTACTTAACATAAAAGTAAACACAATTATAGTAGCAGTGTGAAAAAGTATACTAAGATTATAAATGGCAAATCAAGTATAATATCTGGCATACCTGCTGCATGGATAGGTGTTCTCTTCAAAACGTAATCTTTCACGAGGATTGAAGCTCCCTGATTAATGAGGACATCCACACATTCAACATGGCCTTTAAATGCTGCAAGATCTAAGGGTGTTCTACCACTACTATTTCGTACATCAAGATCTAACAAAGACTGCACCAACACCTCCAGGGCTTGGTGATGACCATGATAGGCCTAGAAATAAAAATATATAAATTTCAAAAATACATATTTAGAACAACTCTCCAAGTAGGGGTCTTTTCCAGTCCTGGGGATGGAAAGTAAGGACTTGTATTGACCAGGTAAGAAAGTAAGCAAGTTTTGTCACTGAGTTACATGTGCAATACTGTACTGCACTGGAAAATGTAAAGTAAGCAATTCATCTTTACACTGTTACATCTGAGATAACACAAACTTCTTCTATATTGAGAGGCCAGAAGGTTTAAACCATAGATTAAAAAAAAATCATCGGTACTCTCTCATATTAAGGAATATATTCTATAAATAATAAAACCTCAAATGACAGGTGGTAACAACGCTTGAATTGTTACTACCAAAAAAGGATGTGACATAAAGTTGCTGGAAGCTCTGGCTGTAGGTCTAGGACGAGAAAACTCATGCTCTCGATCAGTCCTGTGACTGTGACCTGACTCTCTGACAGAATCTCACTAGACTCAAATCACAAGGACAAAAGAGTAATTTGAGATGACTCAGTGATAGTCTTCATTTCTCAAATTAAAGCAACTATGCACCAAAGGGAACATGAACATAGACTTGTTTACCTGTCAATGAGACACTTTGCCCTAGTGGTGCTGCCTTGTAGGCCCCCAGTGTATGGGGAGGCTCTTGGCCCTCAGATGACTGCTGAACTGGAGCGGGGGACTGTTATGTAGGGACACTCCACTCTGGAGGAGTGGGATGGAAGGGATAGGGGGTAGAGGGTGGGACTGGGAGGGGTGGAGAGAGGGTACTGTGATGGAGATGTAACCTGAAGTAATAAAACATAAAAATTTAAAGCAACTACCTTTATCCCATAATGTGCCAGAGCTCAAACATAAGCATATCTTCAGCACAAAAATACTAAATTGAGACCTGGCAGAGTATTTATCAGGCATGGTGCTAACTGTGAAAAACAGAGAAACTTAAAGATGTCAGAAAAAAGAGTTCCCTTCATTACACAGAAGGAGGAGGCTCCCCAGACAACTCATTTAAAATCAAGACGTCAATGGAACATACATTATTTACACTGGACAGGATACTGTATAGAGAATAAAGCAATAAGTGTCAAAGGATGAAAAAGCAGTATTTCTTGTGCAAAATGTCCAAAAAATAGGCTGGTAAAATGGCTTGGTGTGTAATGACACTTGTTACATAAGCCGAGTGACTTAAGTTCAATTTCCAGAGTTCATGTAAAGGTCAGACAGAATCAAAATCATTTATGGGATGGACTGAAATGGGGTAGAGGGTTCCCAGTATCCACTGTAAAAGAAGGAAAGAAAAAGTTAGAAAGTACAAAGAGAAAGCTTGGCTTCACCGATGTCTGTGTAGGAAGTTTAATTAATCACCTACAAACTTAACTATCTCAAAGATTAAAGTAGACACTAGAATTTGTTCTAGAACCACATCCAATTTTACTTGGCAATATAAAGAGAAAGAACTCATGCTACTCCAAGAATGAGCTCTGAGAAATTGCTGGACACACAGAAGACAGTATTTAAAAAAAAAAGAAGAAGAAGAAGAGATAATGAAGACTAGATGATGCTTTGTTGCAGGCCTCTTCTCCTCTCTTCCCAGCAATAGCTGTAACAGTAGCCAAGACATTCTCTTATTAGCTTTTGGTCATGCTGTTTTCTCACAGCAATAGAAACCTTCACTAAGCCAGGCACCTTCTTAGCTATCTAGACAACTGAGGTGGGGGAGGGGAGCAAGAGGCAGAAAGAAAGATTCAGTATGTCCATGTTTGCCCATATGCAAGGAGAAAACTAAGATGAAAAGTTAAAGAACATGTGAAAGGAAACAAATGGATTACTGAACTTCTAGGGATCCTGTTAACTGAAGTTCTACACTTAACATCAGAGCTCATATAGATAGCTAGTGATATATACTGGTTTTCTGATGGCTAAAGTCCTCCACCCAAATTTGTTTAAAAAATAAATTCTTTCAGTACAGAGGAGCTAAGATGGGCTTTACCTAGTATTTCCCAATCTCCTTGTCTTAGTGACTGGCACTCAGAGGAATCTGTAAACGGATGGGAAATTATAGAGCATGTACTAAAATCCTAGAGCAAGAAGCAAGTATGTGATGGGGTTAGTGATAGCATTTAATAGCATAGGGATCTTGGAATAGCAGAAGCCTGGCTTCTCAGGTAAAAGATTTACGATGGACATGGCATGTCCTTGGGAGCCCACCAGGGGTGGATGGCATTTTTTGATCATGGGACTTTTTGGGGGGAGCGTTCCCTGGGGAGCCTGCCAGGAACTATGGCAACGACACTGTCAAAAAGAACTCCAGCTATTCATGAAAGATCACGCAATCTCCCGACCTCTTGCTACTCATCGACCCCTCTTTAAGGAAAGCTAATTAAGGAGGGATACATTGCCCAAGGGCATGATTTGGAAGCGCACAAAAACTTCTGCCCAAAACCATGCTGCCAATTCATTACGACAGATGAAGAGATTTAAGTCAAGATTCATGTGGTAACAGGTCACTCCTCCTGCACTGCCCGCCTTCCTCCTGGCAGAGCCGCATTACCTTCTAAATACCGACTTGTCCTGGGTCCGGGGACGGATTCTCCCTGGTACCTGGAGGTCTAGGAGGGAGCTGTCTCCCCTCGGAGTCTGGGGGCATTGGATTGGACAGAGCACTGGAGTAATACCCTTGGAGGCCCAAAGCATCTTAATGGTGAGCCTAGCAAACTTTATAATTGGGCGGCTCTAAGACTACAGAGGCAATTCTTATTTGATAGAAGGGCCAACCCACCTTAATGGTAGAAACAGATTAAATTTATAAACTGCCTTAAGATCTGGCGAATTCAGAGACTTTAAGACTGAAAGATTTGATGAAGGCCAGCCATCCATAAGGATCCACACCCAGAGGAAAATATCCTTTTGAGAAACCTTAGGTTAATGTTGAATGTTTGTATTATAAGTATTAGGGTGTTACTGATTAGGTTTTAGAGTCAGGGTTCGGG
This sequence comes from Lophiomys imhausi, assembly GCA_907164525.1. Lineage (NCBI taxonomy): Eukaryota > Metazoa > Chordata > Mammalia > Rodentia > Muridae > Lophiomys > Lophiomys imhausi. Next base: position 723,805 of record CAJQZJ010014563.1, on the reverse strand, counting down.
CTTTAGGTTTTAGGAACTTTATAGGTAATTGTTAAGTATTAATAAATGTTTGTTAAATAAAAATTTACTGTTACACAGTGAGGGAGCACTGACTCTACAATCAGCCAGCACTCAAGGCCATGAGCAAGCCAACAATTGCCGAAATAAATTTACAGAAACTGTGTGGTGTATATTATCTTCTGAACAAATTACAGTCACCCTAGTAGGGCAGTACATTTTAAATTCATGTCAAAGTCACATTCTCTCACTTCAAAGCAGGGCTTAAGGGAGTCAAGGACAACCACTTAAAGGAAAGTCAGAAGCAGATAACTGAGAATGCACTAAAGAAGTTTCTGGACCACACAAGTTCTTAAAGTTTTAATTCTATGATAATTGCTATGCCAACCCAGTATCTAGGGTACCGGATTGAGGCAACACAAGTAGATACTAGAGATCTGTAGTGAACTAGCTATCAAGTTGGCTACAAGGCAGTACTTACAGCCAAATGTAAAGGGCTTATTGTTGCTCTATTATCTGAATCACTCAACATGTCTGTTCCCGAGGTTTCCATTAACTGAAGAAAAGGAGAGGCATTGAAAATGTTAGGAGAGACACTTAAAAATGTTTAAAATGATGCTTTTAAATATATCATAGTTCTCACATCCCTCACTCCAATGCATTTTAGAGTACATCAATAACTCAGTAAACTCACAGAACAGGATAACCGCAAAGTATAGTAAGAACCACTGACTCTGAGCTTTATCAACTAGGTGTTTGGGGAAATGTTCTTCCATCAAACAAACACCTCACCTTCCCGAACACACATTCTTGTCACTGTCTTGGTCTCAGTGGTACTATGTGAAAACATGCCTAACTTCAGTTCTAATGAGAACAAAGAAATGCACTATTTTGAAAGGTAGTATCCTATTTTGAATGTTAGATGGGAAATCAATTAATACTTACAACATCTAAAGGAGTTTCACTTGCAATCTGAAATAAAAGTTAGAAATGACATTTTACAAAGTTATGCATACATATTAATATATTTGACGTCTTTACTGATATAATGCTGTTAGTTTTAAACCCATGCTTTTTTTTTTTTTTTGGTTTTTCGAGACAGGGTTTCTCTGAATATCTCTGGCTGTCCTGGACTCGCTTTGTAGACCAGGCTGGCCTCGAACTCACAAAGATCCGCCTGCCTCTGCCTCCCAAGTGCTGGGATTAAAGGCGTGCGCCACCACCGCCCGGCAACCCATGCTTTTTTTTGCCTCCAGAAAAGAAGTCTTTTACACAGATAATTAGACACTACAGTAAACAACATATCTATATACATAGCCTAAGATTTTAATCTAAAGAATCATAGTAATCTATGAAATTATGGGTTATTTTTATAGTAACACACTAAATGCTGTATTAAATACCTTCTTTGAATTTTATTTCCTATCAGAGAAGTAATGCTTAAAATGTTTGTCTATAAAGGAAGTTTTAACCTGAAGGATCTGTCACACAGGAGTATATTTTAACTCATTCTTTCCCTTCCAGTTTGGCAAAGGAGGGTTCTGAGTGGTGTGTATATTCCATGACAAGACTAGAGTTGAAATTCAAGTTTCGTTTGCAAAGGTAAGCTATCCTTTATTAGGAAAAACTGGGAAATGAAAAGACCAGGGCAGCGTTCTCTAAACATATGGGAGAAATCTAACTCTCTCGCAGGCTTTTATTTTTATTTTTCAAGTAAGATATGGTTACAGATTTAAAAGACATATGGAAAATATTTAAAGGGATAAAATAAACGTAATAGACCTAGGTGTTGACTATTAGGAGGATTTGGGGGCTGGTAGTATACAGCTGTTGGTAGTGTGACCTGAACTCCCAGCACCACATAAACTAGGTCTGGTGGTGCACGCTCAGGACTCAGGAAATGGATGCAGAGCTCAAGGTCACCCTCTGCTAGTCTGAGGCCAGTCTGGTTATGTGATTTTGGTAGCCTTCTTCAGAGACTTAACTGTTTTTTGAAGGCGAGCCTCACTATGTTGTCCTGGACTCAAGCCAGTGCCTTTCCTCAGCCGTCTAATTAGGACTGCAGGGGTATACTGCTGGGCCTGACTCCTCAAGAGATTAAATGTCCCATCATTTAGCCCAGGCTAGCCTAGAATTTACAAAATTCCTGCTTTAACTTCTCAAGGATTAGAGAGGTATAGGCTACCACACTGGGCTCAGTGATTTAATTTTTTTTTTTTCAAAAAGAAAAGAGAATGAGAGTTATCTTACTGAAACAACCTTGAATTTAAGAGGTAAATCAGCTTGAAAATGCTAAAGAACAAAACTAAATGTTTTCTGGACCATTTAGTCTCATTTTAGTTATGTTGCTAAACTAAAAATCACACTAGTCTTGTCATGAGAATTTAGGAGACTTACCAGTTGAAGACACAGACGGTGACCATATGCAGCTGAGTAATGAACTGCATTGTATCCTTGCTTGTCCCGGATCCCAGGATTTGCATCATTTCTTAGTAAGTATTCCAGGCACCTATATACAATAACAGCAAAATGAAAATTCTAGAATTTACTTTTAAATACTATATTATAAAAAAGCACTGCAAAAAAATTCACACATCAAAATTAACCAGATCCAAAGACTTATATGAACTCAATAAACTTTTCTATACAGTAAGAATAACATTTTGGAATGGAAGCTCTGGAGCTTTACATTTGATTTTATACTTGTAGTATTGAATATATATATATATTTTTTTTTGGTTTTTCGAGACAGGGTTTCTCTGTGTAGCCCTGGCTGTCCTGGACTCACTTTGTAGACCAGGCTGGCCTCGAACTCGCAAAGATCCACCTGCCTCTGCTTCCCAAGTGCTGGGATTAAAGGCGTGCGCCACCACCGCCCGGCTGAATATATTTTTATATACTTATCCAACTACATTTATTCATTCATCTAGGACAAGGTAAGAGAGAGAGAGAGAGAGAGAGAGAGAGAGAGAGAGAGAGAGAGAGAGAGAG
>CAJQZJ010014563.1:677742-720807 GCA_907164525.1 Lophiomys imhausi | reverse complement strand
GAGAGAGAGAGAGAGAGAGAGAGAGAGAGAGAGAGAGAGAGAGAGAGTGTGTGTGTGTGTGTGTGTGTATTTGGGACAAGGTCTCTATCTCTATAGTTCTGGCTGTCCTAGAACTCTCTATGTAGACTAGGCCAGTCTGAACTTAAATATTCTTCTGCCTCTACCTCCCACCATGCCTGGCCTTTCCACTTACCATTTTAAAGCAATGATTAAATACTGGTAATTAATTCTCTTCTTGTTATTAAAATTTTTATATCCATGATTACATAATGCAAATATTATATTCAAGCTATAGTTGTGCTTTTTCATTAATTTTGTCAGACTTGGAATAACGAAAGGCCTCGTTTACATAACTGTTTTGGAAGAAGTCTAAATGACCACTGGTTTCATGCACCAGGGCTATTACACATGTCAGTTACATTTGTGAGTCAGCTAAGTCTGTTGATGGCCATTACTACCATTTTCTTAACGTGATCTAAATCTCTGAAGTCTTAACTTTGTTTCAGAAGTACAGGCTAAATTAATGAATAAAAATTCTATGTAACTGTAATACTACTAATGATTTTTGTGTTTGATAAATCTTCAAGGTACAAGGTTTCTAACAATATAATATACATAAAAGCTTTACCAACCTGATATCATCCGAACTACAGCTGCTGTACTGTTTTGTAGGGTGCTAAGCCATACACAGCAGATCTGTAAACTGCTGTGTATTAACGTTATATAGAAGCATCGTTTATGGTTTCTGACAATTCAAACAGTACTCTTCTGAGACTAAAACTGGACTTGTTAAAACTTGGCCCACAGGGTCTTTGAGTACTAACGGATTACCAACCTCACTCACTCCTTCGAGATAAGATTAGATCAAGGGTGTGTGTGTGTGTGGGTGGGGGGGTGTTACTCACTCATTCAGATAATAAGGGTCAATATACACTCATAAGATGGACAAAATCAGGTTATAGTTTTTTTTTTCTTCTTTTTGGAACAGGGTTTCTGTGTGTAGCCCTGGCTGTCCTGGAACTCACTCTGTAGACCAGGCTGGCCTCAAATTCACAGAGATCCACTTGCCTCTGCCTCCTGAGTGCTGGGATTAAAGGCAAGCGCCACTACCACCTGGCAATATAGTTAGTTCTTGATACCTTAGCTCTGTAGTTTTGAAAAATATTTTTTATTTTTAATTATGTATGTCTACGTGTAGGCATGTACATTTTGATGCTAACCCTTATTTCTTTTGTTTTCAACTTATGTATATGTATGTGTGTGTGTTTGTTCACAAGTTGTGTACAGGAGTGCACACCCCTGTACATGCAGAAACCATAGGAGGACACTTTATTACTCTCTGCCTTATTCCTTTGAGAAAGGATTTCTCATTGAATCTGGAGGTTGCTATTTTTCAGCTAGGTTGGGGATGAGCAAGGCCTAGTGATCTATCTGTTTCTTTCCTCCATCCCAGTGCTGATTACAGGTGTGTATAGCCACATCTAACTTGTTACCTGGTTGCCAGGATCCTAACTCAGGTCTTCATGTTTGCATAGCGAGCATTCCTACCTACAAACCCATTTTTCTACCTCCTAACCATTATTCCCTGAATACTGAACTGCTGAAAACCATTTAGGCTTCTCAGGAATTAATTTCAGAATTAATCAGGAATGACCTGATAATTTGAGTTCAATTATCTGGTCCCAAGTGGAAGGAAAATAGACTCCTGAAAATTATCCTGACTTACATACGTGTGCTGCGGCATGTGTGCCCATATCTGCATATATATCATAACACACACTCACAAAATAATAAATAAAATCATTTGGGTATGCACATGTGTCTGGGTATGGTGGTATGGTTGTGTGTCATCAATGTACGTGGAAGTCAGAAAACAACCCTGGGCATCACCCCTGACTTTACCTTTGAGACAAGGTGCTTGTGTTTTGTGGTTGTGCCTCGGGCTAGCTGGCTAGGGAACTTCCAGGGATTCTCCTGTGTCTGACCCCATTGCATCGTTCAAATGCTGTAATTTCAGATGTCTACTACTGATTGGGATTTACAAAGATTCTGAGTTCCTCAAAATTGTGAGGTCAAGTGGCTTTATTCACTGAGCCATTTCCCCAGTCTGAATTATATGTGTTTTTAAAAAGAATTTAAAAATGTGAAAAACAAAAGATAGATTTTTATGTTAAATGTAACTTCCCAGAAGTACATTTTTTAACATGTTTCCACAGGAATCACTATTCTTCCTAACATTTTTACTCTTTGCTGACTCACACACATGGGGAATACGGGAAACAGTGAAGATCTAATCTGTTGTCTTCATTGAGTTTATTTTAGTCTAAGAAGAAAAAAAAAAAATACTGAGGCACTACAAATGGACCTGATAGTGGGATTTTGTAAGAAACAGTTATTTATCACTTATCCTTTTCTTCACACTCATCACTCTTGACCAACATTTACTTGGCCCACTATCTAATATTTATTTAAGGAATATGTACCTATTACATATCAATCCCAGCACTCAGGAGGCGAAGGCAGGCAATCTCTGGTTCCAGGCCAGCCTGGTCTACAGAGTGAGTCTCTGGAAACCCAGTAATGAAAAACTAGAAACCAACCAAACAAATACTGTTTTGTGGAAGAATGAGAAAAAGACCATCTTCTACCAGGTTTTTCAAGTAAGGGCCCGATGCTTGAAAGACAGTAACAGCTAGGACTTGGTAATGATAAAAACATAGAAAGGAAATACACATCTGCAGAAAAACGCTCCCCGTACAAAGACGCCAGTTCGCAGAAGTGACAACCCTCTTCTGCCCACATGACACTCACTTGCCATCTGTGTCTGATGTAGCTGCGTAGTGCAGGGGTGTGCAGCCTCTCTCGTCGAGGTCATTCACACTTGCTCCTGACCCCACCAGAGCAAACAGGCACTGGTAATTGCAGTTGGCGGCAGCATAGTGCAGCGGAGATCTTTTGTGACCAAATTACCACAGGAAAGATAAAAGCCAGGAACATACATTTGTAAACATAGATCAGAGCTTCCCCTCACTCCACACATTTAGGTACAGTGCAGTCCCAAGTCAATTACAACCTCTATGTTCTGCTTAGAAACCTAAACACTTTCATTTTAATAAAGCTTGCCTTATACCAACGAAAATTCCCCTTAGTCAGTCCATGTCTTCAGTGATAAAAGCAAAGACGAAAAAATGAAGCCTAAAAGAGTTGTTATCATCAACTACACAGAGGCCTGAACAGTAATACCAGATTTCTCAAGCAATAAGCTAGGTGCAGTCTTACAGACTAATTTCCTATTCAGAAGAGCTAGTGTGTAGGGAGTTAGATTAATATAAATTAGATTTAGTAAATATCTAGGTTTCTGATACAGTCTCTTAATCTGGGGCATGAAGATCAACTTGGCTGTGAGCAATTAGCTTATCAGCTTATGGATGAAGTCAGGTGCAATGAGGGGAGTCTCTATGGACTGAAAAACAAGGTTGAAGCCAGGTGGAACAAGGAAAGACTTTATGACCTGGCATTGCTTTCAACTGCTAAGTGGGCAGAGCTCAAATTAAGCTGAAACAGGTGGAACAAGGAGCGATCTATTTAAGGACAAGTGGATGAGCCCAGGAGAGGGCGTGAGAGTGGCTCCATGCTAGAGAGCCGAAGCTAGCGAGTCCTCACGCTAGAAAGGACAAAGAGTAGTTTGTATCCTCTGATGGAGAAAGTGCTGGTGAACTGATGGCCAGATCTCCCTGAGGCAGAAAGAAGCTGGTGAGCAGAGAAAGCCTTAGCAAGACAGCAAAAGGCCAAGGACTAAACCCTGTGGCTCGGCTTTTGCCTAGAGGGGTTTGACCTGTCCGAGCAGTGTCCTGCATGAAACTGTGGCCAGCTTTAAAGACTGAGGTAGAGCGGCAGAGTTGCTGATACGAAAGAAGTTGGCCTACAGAAGGCTGAGGTCTCCCAGAGAGAAGAAAGCCTCAAGCCTTATTTAAGGTGAGACTGCCATAGCCAATTTACCCTGATGAACCTGTGTCTGAGATATTCCAGAAAAAGGACTGCTAAGTGCATTAAAGAGTCTACCCGAGAGACTGTGTTCCTAACGACTGAGGACCTGCCCCAGAGACTGTATCCTTCTAAAAGGTTATGAAAATAGTTGTAATAGTTATCAATAGGTTTAGTGGTTAGGTCTTAGGGGTTGTAGTCATTCATAGGGGTTGTAGGAATTTATAGCAATAGTAATTAAGTAAGTGTATTTGTTATAAGTGAATATAGTTAGTAATAAATAAATGTTTACTAATTAAAAAGTGTGGTTTCACTAGTGTACTACTTTAATCTCTAAAGACTGAATAATTGTAGCTAATTTCTTTCTATTAAAACCACATAGAATACTATTAAACACAGTAGTAACTATTTTAGGATGACAAAAATAAGATGATTATATGATTTCATTAAATGAAAAACAAACATTATGGTAAGTTTAATTCAGAGTTCCTTACAGTGTAGTTTTTCCCCTCTCATACATTTACCTAGGAAAATGATAGAATAATATTATTTTGCCTTATTGCTAATATCATAGTGCTTTTTATTTGCTTGTTTGAGATAGGATCTCATGCACTCTATATATGTCCCTGGCTGGTTTAGAACTTACACAGATCTTCCTCCCAAATGCTGGAATTAAAGGCATGTGCCATGATACCCAGCTATTATAGAGATTTTTAAAAATGCAGTTAACCCTGGAAATACAAAGCTTTTAAAGTCATAATAGAATATGCTTCAAAATCCTCTATGCTATTTTCTGTATGGAATATGCAAATAACTACAAATAAAAAGAAAATTATTTATGAAATTTCATTTTGTGGGACAGCCTTCCTTCTATTAGTACATTTACGAGCTCAGTTTATTCCTCAAGTATTATGGGGTTAAACAGCACTTAGTTTTCTTCTACTCATTCCTTACTTCCTACCATACACAATCCTTTTTCTTCTGCATTAGGATTCTTTTTTTTTTTTTGAGTTTTTTTTTAATAATTTATTTTTTATTTCTTCAAGTTACATCTCAATCACAATCCCCTCCCTACTCGCCCCTCCAGTCCCACCCTTCCACCCTCCTCCCCCTCAACCCCCCCCCATCCTCTTCTCTTCTATTTTTTTTTTAGATTAAGGTATTTCTTTTTTCCCCCCAACAGCTCTCCCTTTCAGTCCAAAAAATGGTTCTTTTTCTTATAACTATAAATACAATACAAAACAACAGAAATAAATAGGCCACAATTATAAGAGTTATATGGCTTAGCATACATTCCCAATGTCCAGTCCATATGTATTTGGCACCTGACTTTAACATTCTACTATCTAACCATCTCCATGAGTTTAAAGCACCAATATATACTCACACATTTCCTTTTGATTTAAACCCTTCCCAGCATACAGTCTGACATATATGGTTTTTACTGACATCTACATCTTTCAAACAGATTCAAACTGTATTTACTTCTTTTCTGAATGGTTTTAATGTATTTTGTGTGTCTACTACAATAAGTAGGAATAGATAAGTATATATATTTATATGTTGAAATCTGCACCAGTATTCAACAGGTTTAGGCACTCCAAATTTCTAGTCAGAAAAAAGTGTAACAGTCAGTTATTTTACTATAAAAATGGTAGGCTTAAATAAACATAAATGCACATTTATTATTATTTTTTCCTTTTAGTAGTGGAAAGTGAATCTCTCACAAAAAGATGACTTGGAAAAATTCTAGGTAGTATGAGTTTTTTTAAGGCACTTTGGTACAATGAAGTTTTAAATTTCCATGCCATAATCATGGGAAGAGGACAATTAATATCAAGAAGGACAGGGATAGAGCTGGAGTGCTGGTTCAACAGTTAAGAGCACTGGCTGCTTTTCCAGAGGACCTGGGTTCAGTGTTCAGTACCCACACAATAGTTCACAAGGACCTGGAGCTGCAGTTCCAGGGGATTTGACCCCTCTGTTGGCCTCATGAACACTGCACATGTGATGCACAGACATAGAAACAGACAAAATATATACCTACACACATAAAATAAATTCTTAAATAATAACTTAAAAAAGGACAGATGTTTCCCCGAGGACTGTGGGGGGACTGAATGGAATGACTGGGCTTGAGAACAACACTTAGAACCTTGAGCTGGCTGGTGTACACCTGTGTGTTCTCTTTCTTGTCCTTTTAGCAGTGCTAGGATCAAACACAAAATTGTGCATTTGAGGAAGATATGTAACATTCTAGGCCCTACTTCAGACTCTTAACTAATAATGATTATACCTCAAAAGACGCTGTCTAAAGTTAAATTTCAGAAGTCATCAAAGGTCAAGCAAGCAATTAAGTAAGCAAATTTAACCTCACTCTACAGAGGAGTTAAATCACAGATTACCTCCCAAACTTATCCTTTTTGTTGAAGTCTGCACCAGTATTCAACAGAAGGTTTAGGCACTCCAAATTTCTAGTCAGAAAAAAGTATAATAGTCAGTTATTTTATGATAAAAATGGTAGGCTTAAATAAACATAAATGCACATTTTTAAATGAGGATTATTTTACATTTTATGAAGAATAAAACATTAAAATTCATATATTTAGCACTTAAAAAGTGATGTGCATACATACTGGCACACAGAATTAAACAAATTATACCACTGTAGAAAGGCAAGATCGTAAGAGCTCCTAAGAGATTTTTAGGAGATCAATACTTATATTTAAATGTCTATACTATCATTGCTTATTTCAGACTGAACTTTAGTTAAAATTGTAGGACATTCTTACACATTTGTTTTAACTTTTTATAAACCTAACATCAACTTTGTATATTATAATAGAAACTGTGCCTGTTGACTTCTTCTATAGGCAAGTTACACACACATTAGGTTTTAATGGAAATGTCCTCTGGTGACCTTATAGGAACAAAGGAGTGATTCACATAATGAATCACTCCTTTGTTCAGCTCTATAATTTAGACTTGGTGGCATTCTTGGTTTAGCACAACTGTTCTTTGAAATCACAGGATATTAAGGAATTATCACTAGAAGTAAAATGCTTACAAAATGCCCTTTTTGATAAATCATGAATTAAATGGCTTAACATAATTTAAATTGTCAGAAGCATTAAGGTAACAGACTGCGTTCAGAGCCCAGAAGCTTTGGTCATTCAGTAGAACTAACTGACTAGCTTTCCCCACAGTGCATCTTAAAACTTAAAACCCATAAACACAGCACCCAGGGGGCAAGGCTGGAGTACTGACTAGGGCAGCCTTAGCCACACAGCGAGATTCTGCCTCCACAAAAATCTCAGGGGGAAAACCCTAAAGTAATATAAATGAAATTTAGTGTGAAATGTTCTAACCACAACTCTTCTTCTTTTTTTTTTTTTTTTTGGTTTTTTGAGACAGGGTTTCTCTCTGTAACAGCTCTGGCTGTCCTGGACTCATTTTGTAGACCAGGCTGGCCTTGAACTCACAGAGATCTGCCTGCCTCTGCCTCCTGAGTGCTGGGATTAAAGGCGTGCGCCACCACCGCCAGGTTAACCTTTTTCTTCTGAGCCAAGACATAAGTTTATCAACATTTTTTTCTCTGAAGATAAGATTTTTAAAGTATCATTTACAGAGTGCATACTATTATTTAGAATACTCATAATATTTTCGATGTTATCATCATTTCATGAACATTTAAATTTTTTTAGGGATTATTTTCTCTTATAAAAAAATAACATTTCCACCAGGTGTGGTGCACGCCTTTAATCCCAGAGCTCGGGAGGCAGAGGCAGGTGGATCTCTGTGAGTTCAAGGCCAGCCTGGTCTACAAAGTGAGTCCAGGACAGCAAGAGATACACAGAGAAACCCTGTCCTGAAAACAAACAAACAAACAAAATAACATTTCCTTTTGCAGGTTTGTTCTTTCCTGTTCACTACTTATTACTTAGATGAAAGAAAATTTAATAACCCTAAAATGAAACAAAACAACATCCCCAAGACCCCAACAACAAAAACAAAAACAAAAAAAAAACCAAACAAACAAACACAATTTTTTGTTGCCCTGGACTGACTTTTGTTAAACTCCAACCATGTTTTAGTTTCTGTTTTGTGGCGACTCAGAACTAATAAAGAGAAACAAAGAGATGGTCTGTCTCCATGACTGGTGCCCCCCAACTCTCTCTCTGGACTGACCCCAGATGCTACTGAGACACTAAATGTATACTCTAACACTGACTTCCATAATTCCCCCTGCACCTGTTAAAATAAATGAAAATACTATTAACATACCCTCCAGCTGCAGCTGCATGTAGACAGGTCCTGCCAAAATCATCAGGTGTATCTATGTCAAATCCTGTAGAAATGAATATATATCTTCTCTTATGTAATAGCACAGATGCACACAATACATCAATAAACGTCAAATATCACATTGTTCCTCTCAACTCCAAGCAAACCTATATATCCTTTTTTTTTTGGGGGGGGGTTCTCAAGGCAGGGTTTCTCTGTGTAGCCCTGGCTGTCCTGGACTCAATCTGTAGACCAGGCTGGCCTCGGAATCACAGAGATCCACCTGCCTCTGCCTCCTGAGTGCTGGAATTAAAGGTGTGTGCCACCACGCTTGGCCTCTATATATTCTTAACAAGCACAAAATGAATAAAAAAAAAAACACTAGTAATGTACAATATTACACACACACACACACACACACACACACACTCTCTCTCTCTCTCTCTCTCTCTCTCCACTAAAGGCCGTCAGTTTCCTAACAAGTGCGTCAGTACCTGTCTGAAAGGCTAGGCGAGCAGTGACGCCCCCTCACCCTTTCAGTCTCCGAGTCCCATAGCAGACTAAGTCCTGGCTAGCCTAGGTAACATGGCAGAAAACCTGTCACAAGCAAGCAGGCAAGTTAAGTACGAAGGCAGGAAACAAAACCATGCTAATTTCTAAAAGGCTACAGGGTGCAATGGTGTAATAGTTAACAAGAAAAAGAAATGAAGTACTGATAACAGACACAGTTATGGCTCTGTAAGGACATAAAGTGAAAAAGGCCAGCCATAAAATAAAAGACTTTGTTAGGCGACTCTATGGAAATTGTGTTAGGTGGCTAATACACCTCACTAAGCTAATTTTCTTTTATAGGGATTAAAGTTTTCCACAATGGGTGTAATTGGTTATATACTCACATGAACATATTATAAATATTGAACTGTATACATTAAGTAAGTGATTTTTTAATTTATTTTTTAGTTTTTGAGACAGGGTTTCTCTGTGTAGCCCCAGCTGTTCTGGACTCATTCTGTAGATCAGGCTGGCCTTGAACTCACAGAGATCCGCCTGCCTCTGCCTCCAGTGCTGGGATTAAAGTAGTGCCCACCATGCCCAGCCTGAGTAAGTGAATTTATAAATGCATAGTACACAGATATCTCAATAAAGCACTTTACCAGGCATGATGGCACACACCTGTCATCTGAACACATGGGAAGCAGAAGCAGAAGAACTGGAAGTTCAAGGTCAGTCTTGGCCTTTTCAGACTCTCATCATTTTCCTCCCTTCTAAAATAAGGATATGTACTTTTTTTCAGTGTGGCTATTATTAATACTGGGGGAGATTTTAGTATTCCTTCCCATGCAAGTGGGAATGAACAGTTTCATATGAATACCTGTTGATACAGACTTAAATAATAACAACCATGACAATGAACTTACACACATAAAAATGTATCACGTACACATTAACAAAAACAACTCCCACTGCAACCTCAGAAGTGTCTCACTGTAATATTTTCACCGAAACCTCATTAATTTATTTCAGTAAACATGAATATTATTTAACTTTATTATATGCTGAGAAATAGAAAATAATTCAATGCACTTAATAAGGATTATAGTTTGCAGTAATACTGACAAAAATCCATACTAACTAGAGTTATAGCATTTTAAACTATGTACTGGTAATGAATTAATAATTTCACAAGTCTATAAGATATTCATATTATGACTTTGAACTCTCAAAATGAAGACCCAAAACAATGAAGCATGCCAATTAAAGAATTTTGCTTCTAGGACTAGTTAAGTAGGACTAGTTAAGAGTACCATCACTGGATAAAAGCTGCTCTGCAGCATTCTACATCCCATGTCCCCAACTAACAAGGGGAATCATTATAAGAATAAAACATTTTTCAGAGCTAATGAGGTAACTGTGGCCACAGAGAAGTAGAGGGAGGGAGGAGGGGGAGGGAAAGCACAGGCAGGCATGTACAAACTGCTCTGTGAAGGATCCACTTACCTGACGAGAGGAGTTTCCTGCAGCAATCTGAAAACCCACTTAAGGCTGCCAGATGGAGTGGGAACATTCCATGTATACCACGCCTTAAATTAATAGGACAGAAATTTCATTAAAACATATGAAAAGTAAAATAATTTAAATATATTACAAAGGCATCACTGAAGTAAAAGATAACTGGTCGAGTAGAAATTTCATAATATTCCAAAGAAAGATCAGGCCAGTCATTGAAAAGTGGTATATCTCATCACTCAGCTTATTTTTCTTATCATAACTATAGACTCACGGTGTTATTTATAGGTCTATACTGAAAATGTCATATGCCTAGCAGCACCTTTGGGCTATGTCATTGATACCATTCTCCACAATCAAAATGTCTCTTAAGTATTTGCTCAGGGAGCAAAACTTCTGCCCCATCTCAACCCACCATTTAAAATCATTTCTGCAAGGTAATATGCTCAAGAATGTTCATCTCATTCTGTAATAGTAAAAATTTGAAAGCAACTGTAGCTGTAAATAAGAATATTGTATGTATCCTTATACAGTAAAATTAAGTCCCATAAAATAAAATAGAGGTATTTATAGATGTGAAAAATCTTTTTTTTTTTAGGTTTTTCGAGACAGGGTTTCTGTGTATCCTTTTCTGTCCTGGAGCTTACTTTGCAGACCAGGCTAGCTTTGAACTCAGAGAGATTTGCCTGCCTCTGCCTCCCAAGTGTTGGGACTAAAGGTGTGCACACCATGTCTGGCCATTACAGACAGCTTCAAACTGCCATGTGAGTGCTGGGATTTGAACCCAGGTCCTTTGGAAGAGCAGCCAGTGCTCTTAACTGCTGAGCCATCTCTCCAGCCCCCAGATGTGAAAAATCTTAAGCTTCTATATATATTGCTAAATCAACATTAATATATATTTTAAACCATGAAGACCATGTGTATAGTAGCATATCACTTATGAATATATAAAAAGTTTACGATTTGCTCATGAATATAAATAAAGTGGCATACAGGAACTGGAAACACCAATTTGCATATGGTCTCAACTTTCACAGAATATATACAAAATAATTCATGTTTTAAAATTTCATTGGGCAACTTTAATATGTAAAACAATTAAGAGGTGAGTTTTTTGATGAAAGATAATCAAAAAGTTGGGGTTGGAGGGCTGGGCCCCTTTGTACCAGCACTAGGGACTCCCTGAGCTTGCACAGAAGTCATAAACTACTATTTAGAGATGTCCAAGAAAAAAAAGTAGTTAGTGTGTATAATTTTTGGAACTTCAAGACTGAAAACAAAGGGATCATAAAAGCTATATTTCTTATTAATTGGTATTATTTATGCTGGAGAAAAATGAGACAGAAATATTGAAGTATACCACACTAATTAAATAAAATTATACAAAAAGCATTTCAACCCTATTAATGTCAAAAATAAAAGATAAAACCAACCAACCAACCAACCAACCAACCAACCAACCAACCAACCGCTGCAGTGTTGAAGATAAAGTCCGCACTTCTACCCGAGCGGCTAGGAGGCCAGCCTCCTTGCTCCGCTCCTCCTGGACAGTTGTCACCACCCCTCCAAGCACTCACTACTCACTTTGCTGTGTCGGCGCCACTTGTAATAAGAGTGTTGATTAGCAGCTCATGGCCATAGCGCGCTGCTATATGCAAAGGGGTATTTCCATTCTTATCTTCACAGTCAATTAAAGCTCCTGCAATAAAAAAGGACGTAGTGTCAGACACAGATTATATACAGATTGGTCAAAACTGTTAAATGCAATGTAACATAAAATGTTGTTAACCATAAATTAATGGGTACAGGGCTAGAGAGATGGCTCAGCCGTTAAAGGCTAGGCTCACAACCAAAATTAATGGGTACAGCAATTCTAACTAGTTTCATTCATAGCATATTTATTGGAGTTATCAGCTGAATATGTAAAATAGTTTTATGAATTGAGTATAGGAGTTAAACGTATTTTAAACTTACAGAGGGTTCTAGGGTGCAATGAGTCTAGAGCCCATGATGCTAGACACTGCTTTAGAGCAGCGCATTAGAGCAATCCTGTACTTCATGAAGATGACTGCAAAAAATCTTTGGATCATGAGCTTTTTAAACCCCTTTGCAGAACTCTAGCAACAACAAAAAGATAACGAAGAGGTTCTTGGGGCTCTTTGTTACGGTTTCATAATGGCTCAGTGGGCAAAATGCCTGCCATTAAAAACCAGGAAGAGAACTCATATTTAACTCATGTTGGGTATGGTAGCACCCATCTGTAAATCAAATGCTCATATGACAAGTTGGGAGGTGGGAATCAAAGAATCCCTGGCATCGTGTGGGCCAGCCAGTCTGCAGCTAACATCATAAGAGGCTAACTTAATAAACAAGATGGAAGGGCGGTCGGGAGTAATTAGCCCCAAGGCTATCCTCTGACCCCACACGTACACTACAGCATGTGCATGCCTTCCTTTTACTCTCTTTCTCGAAGACATACATACACATAAAAGATTTCTTTTGAAAAGATCTTCACTAACCCTACATCCAACAGAGGGCTAATATGCATAATTTACAAAGAACTCAAGAAATTAAACACCAAGAAACCAAATAATCCAATCAAAAAATGGGGAACAGAGCTAAACAGAGAATTCACAAAGGAGGAATCCCTAATGACTGAGAGACACTTGAAGAAATGTTCAGCATCCTTAATCATTAGATAAATGCAACTCAAGACGACTCTGAGATTCCATCTCACACCTGTCAGAATGGCTAAGATCAAAAACTTTTTTAAAAAAATGCCAACAAGAGACTGGAGAGTTGGCTCACTGGTTAAGAACACAGGATATTCTCCCAGAAAATCTGGGTTCGATTCTCAGCACCTACACTGAAGCTCACAACTATCTGTTACTTGAGTCCTGGGGAATCTGACACCCTCTTCTGGTCATCATGGGCACCACATGATGTGGCACACAAATATACGTTCAGGCAAATATTCATGCACATGAAATAAAAATAAAAATAAAATCTTAAAAAGAACAATAAGACCTTTAATAAAAATTATATCTTAAAGACTATTAACAAACAGTTCTTTGGAACGTGGTCTGAGAAACAGATTTGTATTAATAGACATAAAATTATTTTATTTAAAAGTTTAGTTTGTCTAGTACTAATTCAAAAACAAGAGTATAAAGTGTAGAAAATAAACTAAAACCCTAAAAAGAGTTCAAAGTATTTAAACAGGGAAACATGAGAAATGCAACAAAGCACATATTAATTTATATTACATGTAGAAAGGTAGCTTTCCAATTAGCAACACTGGACAAAAAAGGTCAACACTAATGGTTACAGAAATAAAACTTATAGTTGGGCAGGTGTGCGTGTGGTAAGGACTGTGAAGTCAGGGCAGCTGATGCAGGGAGACTTCTCCCTTCTTATCCCCTCAAGAGAGAAAGAAATGAAATGAATAATTCAGGAAAGTAGAAATAACTGAATGATATTCATCGTATTTTATCCTGTGCTGATTTTCAAGAGATCTGAAATAAAACCCTAACAGTATTCACACTGCTACGGCAATCCCATAGTGCCATTCATTTGTGGATAACAGCCCCCCATGATTCCCCCCCCCCAAAAAAAAACCCACACAAACTACATTGAAAAAATAAAAGAAACAAACAGAAATACTTTTTACCACTCTGGATAATGGTTTGTGATCTGGAGAATCTACCGTGGAGGGCAGTCATGTGTAGTGGGGTTTTCCCATCTTTACTCTGAAATAATGGAACAAAAGAAGTTGTTCAATTACTATCATATACCCAGAATATGTATTCCTCACTTAGGTATTGTCTTATAAGTATTACTTAAGAAGCAAAGTATGAACTGGCTTTTTTTTTTTTTTAGCATGTATATCAAATGAAAACAACACAAAAATCCCCATGCTTACTATTCATAAAAGTCCTGTGTGGCACTGGAGAGTATAACCTTAGTATTCCTAGTCTACAGGCAAGAAAATTAAAACATAGGGCATTAAATGATTCATCCAAGGACAGGCACTGTGATCCCAGGCGGTGCAGTCGTGACGTGCTTCTCAAGTTTACCATTCAAACCTTCACCTTGCACCGATGATTTCAGAGACCTCCCACCGTAAGCCACTTTAAACACCATGTCTTAATTTGTTTATGATTATTTGTAATCAATATTGTCAGTTACTTTCCTGAATTGTTTAAGATAATCAGACTGGTTGGCTATGAATACCAAATACTAAATAATGCCCAAGTGATGTGATATTTTGTTCTTAGTTAAATGATGTCTTTTACTCTCTAAAATTTCCTGGTGAATTAAACTATACTCAGGAAATTGCTCTGCATCCGTAACCATACCGCACTATGCATGCAGCACGCCTCCTGTACATATACTATGACAAGTGTTCCGAGTTTGTACTAACCCTGTAAAACTTTTCATGTCTATGTACATGGACAGTTATCGAGGAATTTGATTCTATAATTTTGCTAGCTTGTTTTGAGACAGCATCATACTGTTACCTCAAATTCACTATATATCCCAGGATGGCTTTGAATTTGGGACCCTCCCATCTCAGCCTCCCAAGTGCTGGAATTACAGGGATGTCCTACCATGGCCAGCTTATTTCTTTAATTTTGTATGATTTTTGAGCCTTTACGTCCTCAATTAAAAAAATGACGATATTATCTATGCCTTATGGGTCTGTTGTACAGTCTAAGTATAACCACCTTTGCAAACCACTTACATAACATACCTATACTTGTTATTTTATTCCTTTCACTAAGGAGGGAAAAAAAACCACAAAGGTATTCAACAAAAGCTTGGTGGTAAGTGTTCTGATCTGCTGAGCCATCTTGCAAGCAAATAAATAGAAGATCTCCAACATTCTGGAAATTGTTATCAAATCCCAGTAATAACAACAAAAGCCATATATTTTATAGTAGTTTTATGCTTGAACTTTAATGTGATATACTTTGTCTAGTTAAAAAATTTAATCTTTTATCTTATTTTTTTTTCCTTTGAGATAGGGTCTCAATACATAGTGCTGGCTGCCCTGGAACTCACATGTAGACGAGGCTGGCCTTGAACTTTCAGAGATCTACCTGCCTCTGCCTTTAGAGTGCTCGGATTAAAGGCGTGCGCCACCACACCTGGCTGAAAAAGTTATTCTTAAGAATAGAGCAGCTGGTCTTATTCACAGTCTCAGCATTCAAGAGGGTGAAGCAGGAAGAACACGGAGTTTGAGGACAGGCTGGGCATGCAGTAAGGAATTGTCTCAAAATGAAGGCAGTTAGTTATTATAGCTATACTCAACTACAGATAATCCTAGCACTTTGACGTGCAGGCAAGGCCAACCTCAGAATACAGCAGGTTAAAGGCCAGCCTGGGCTATATGAGAAAGCCTGTCTCCAAAAAATGGGGAGGGAAACTGTCTTAATTAGGGTTATTATTGCTGTGATGCAACACCATGAAGAAAACAACTTGGGGAGGAAAGGGTTTGTTTGGCTTACACTCTCATATCACTGTTCACCACTGAAAGAAGTCAGGGGAGGAACTCAAGCAGGGCAGGAACCTCCAGGCAGGAGCTACTGCAGAGGCCATGGAGGGGAGCTGCTTACCGGCATGCTCACCATGGTTTGCTCAGAGTGCTTTCTTATAGAACCCAGGAGCACCAGCCCAGGGGTGACACCACACACAATGGGCTGGGCCCTCCCTCATCAATCACTAATTGAGAAAATAAATGCCTTACAGCTGGATCTTGATCTTGTGGAGGCATTTTCTCAGGTGAGGTTTCTTCCTTCACATAACTCTAGCTTGTTTTTGTGTCAAGTATAACATTAACCAGCACAGAAAGTGAGAAGGAAAAGGAATTGGGGGAGGGACAGAGGAAGTTAGGGAGTGACACAGCAGGTAGAAGAAGGTGTTTATGTATGCAACCAAGGTAGTCAATGTAGTGATGCTCTTGTTAAGACAAGTTTGGAAACCAGACCATAATTATGTTTTAAACCATTTCCTTTTACTGCTCTTGAAAAAAAAAATCAAATGTTTAGAAAGCGAATTATTATAAAGTTAAATTCACATTTCAATTTCTACATGTACAATGTAAGGCCAGAAACAACAAAATGGTAAGAACGGTAGGAAGAATAGCAGTAGCGTGGAGGGGAGTTAAATGGTCAGTAAATGGTTTTCCTAACAGGTCAAATGTTAAAGACTTGGTTCTAGTCAATAAACACTGACTTGACAAATACAGGAAATATAAGGCACTGAGAATTCTTGTTGGTTGAAAACATAGAGCTATCAATAATCCTTGTAGAATTTCAGAACTAGGTAGAAATTCAGAAGTCATCAGCACAAAAAAACATGCTTCCATGGAATCTAGCCCCAATATAAATCACACAACTGAACTTAAAAGACTATTACAGCCGGGCGGTGGTGGCGCATGCCTTTAATCCCAGCACTTGGGAGGCAGAGGTAGGAGGATCTTTGCGAGTTTGAGGCCAGCCTGGTCTACAAAGCGAGTCCAGGACAGCCAGAGCTGTTAAACAGAGAAACCCTGTCTCGAAAAACCAAAAAAAAAAAAGACTATTACAAACTGTTAGGCAAGATTGAGGCAAGTTTTAGGTTGTCTATTGTAGGCCACTGCCTTCAAATCTGCTTAATTACTAAAATTTACCCTTTGCCAACTAACAAAATATCATGTGATGTACAAATCTCAGTACTGAAGTTTATAAATTATTAAGGCCATAGGTCCACAGTTTTGAGCATTTTGTAAGTTAAACCTCTGAGAGAACAGATTCCCAATTTAAATCTTAAAAGAAAAGATAAACAGAGCCAATCAGAGATATTAGACAACTACAAAGACACCGATATGAACCAAGTTGCATAAAATATCCATGTCTAAACATTAGTGTATACATTGATTTCTTTAAAATCTAATCTTTATCCTTTAAATATAGCAGTATATAATTGAAAAGTTTATATTAATAGTATAAGCCTTCATTAATTTTAGATATTTTATCATAAACATGTGTCATAGAAACTTAAAAATTAAAACTAGATTTAATCTTTGCTTCTGAGGTCCAGTAAGATAAACTGAAATTTTTTTATCTTTAGGGGAAAAAAAGTAATTCTCTTTACCACACAAAATTTGTTATTTTTCTGGAGTTGGTAAGAACTCAAGTTAAAATGATCACCTGGGTGTGGTGGTGTATGCCTTTAAACTCAGCACTCCCAAGAAAGAGTTCCAAGCCAGCCTGGTCTACACAGCCAGTTCCAGGTCAGTCAGGCTACACAGTGAGAGACCCTGGCTCAAAGAAAACAACAAAACCCTGAAACCTGCCGCCAATATATTTTTAACTAAACTACTACAAAAATGTTAAAACAGGACTTGAGGATTGAAAGCATACGTATATAAATGCACACATATACGAACATACATGTATGTTTTGTTTCTAAGTGTGACATGGTATTGTTATATAGCTCAGGGTGGCCTCAAAATCACCATCCTCCTGCCTTAGCTCCCAAGTGTTATGACTACAAGTATGTGCCACTGTGTTTATCTTTGAATGTGTATACTGTACGTTTGTGTGTCCAGGTGAAAGTGCATGTGCACATATGTGGGGCCAAGCAGTACCGGCTGGTGTTACCCACTTTGCTTTTAGACAGGGCTTATTATTTGCCTAGAGGCCTCAGGCCTGCTGGGCAGGTCATTTACTGAGTAGTTCTATAGTCCCTAAAGGTAAATTCCTTAAAAAGATCACGTAGGGCTGGAGAGCTGGCTCAACAGTGAAGAGCACCTGCAACCCCAGGGTGACTTCCAGCACCCATGGTGACTCACAAGTGGAATCCCAGGTCCAGGGGATCTGACTCCCACTTCTGGCCACCATGGGCACCAGGAATATATGCAAGCAAAATATCTGCACACATAAAATAAAAAGATAATTTAAAAATTAAAAGAACCTTAAAAAGACAGTTTAGCTCAAAGCTGACAGAGGCTCTTAATGGTATTTTCTTGTCTCCCCCCCCCGTGAGTATGATATGAATATACTTGTCCCTCAGCTTAGAGAGGAAAGAACGAACCTCTGCTGGACTTAACCTGCTCTAAGTAGGTCGTGGGTCGGTCAGTGTCCTCACATGAAGACGAGTCACAGGCCAGTGCTCATCTACATCCACATACAACATGGGCTGAAACTCTCCATACACAGTATTTGTAAGTCTACATATTTTTACTAATCCTAAATGGTTCAAATTTGACTGTGGCTTTCTTATAACACAAGATGGGGTTTATCAAGTGTTTAAATGACAAACTGATGAATGAATATAGGAACAATGAAAATACCTCTTAATCTAAAATGATTATGTGCTATAAAATAATTATGCTTGAAATACTGGTTACAAGTGACCTATTTCTCTTTTTCTCATAGAATTACACAGTGAGATAAACTTATTTTGACTCCTGAATTTTAACTTATTTCTAAAATGCTTACTCCTGAGAGCAATTATGAACAAAAAGCCAGTGACTATTTTTATGTGTAAAAGACACTTCTATCCTAACAATGAAAAATCTTGTAACATAAATTTCAGAAAAGAACAATTTCAAAAAAGTATCATAGCATGAATATCCATATACATATCGTTTCATCACATTATCAATAAAATTATTTGATGATTTAGAGATAGTCACAGACATCATCACTATGTGACAATCATTATTCAACACCGAGTTTTCCTTCTAAAACAAAGTTTACACATAATGAAGTGCACTGATCTTAAAAGCACCCATGGTGGGTTTTCACAAGTGGTTCTTTACAGCACACAAAGCCCTGCCAAAGTACAAAGCAGCACCATTACCCGGTAAGGTCTTCTCATGTCCTTTGCCCAGGTGATGACCCTTCCTTCTTTCCCATGGGCAACAACTGATTTGTTATTTTTCCCAACTATAAATTCTGGAACTCCAAATAAGCAGAATTCCATCTGTTCTAGAATCTCACATAGAGGGAAAATGTATTAAATTCTTTCTCTGATTCAGAATAATGTATTAGAGATGTATCCATGTTCTTTTTGGAGGGTAGAGTAGGAGCTGGCAGTAGAGATAGGGTCTCACTGTGTAGCTCTATTGGCCTCAAATTCAGAGACCTGCCTGCCTCTGCCTCCAGAGTGCTGGGATTAAAGACATGCACCAGCACGCCTGGCCTTATCCATGTTCTAGAGTTTACCAGTAGATCCTTTTAAATTTTGGATGGGATGTCACGAATATTGTTTTAAACGGTTAACTAAGTATTAAAAGCATGGATTCTAATTTTGTTTCATACCTTCATATTGACATCAGCCCCGTTGCCAACCAGAAGTTCTAAACATAGTGCTCCGTGTGTTGATGCAGCAGCGAAGTGTAAAGGAGTGAATCCTTTCTCATTCTTCTGGTTCACATTAGCACCACAGTCTATGAGCTCATTCACAACAACATCCTGTCCATTGTAACAGGCCACATGAAGAGCTGTGTTTCCATAGGCATTTGGCTCATTCATCTATAGGACAAAAAATGTGAATGTGAAGGAATTCTTCTATTACTACCATAAGCTATTTAAAATTACTAGCTATAGACAAAGGGATAAATGCAAAGATGAGGGTATTTTACAATAACAAACAACAGTAAGCAATCTGGTGTTAAATGGGCTACACACCTTTAGAGAAGGTGCGTCACACATAGCATGTTAGGTAAATTCCCCCACAAGAGTCATTTTAAGAAAATAAAAACATGCATTTTCAAAAGTCTTTGAGCTAAGGGAGGATTTGCTGTAAATGGTAAGCAGAAACAAGGATACCCCATTCATCTATTCAGAGATCTTTTAAGGACACTATGCTAATCGACTGAAACAGAGCTACAGGAACTGTTGAACAAAATGAAACTCGTACTTTGCAGAGTCCCACTCAACACTATGTTCAGGTGTTCTGCAACTTCTTCTAATTCCCACATTTCCAATGTCTTCCTTGTTCTCGGGACAGCGTTTTTCAGTCCCTGAGCATGTATGCAACTCTATAGTCTTATCACGTCTTGTCTAACTAGACTCCCATGCTTTCTGACAGCTTCTGCAACTAAGTAATTATTGTCTCCCTCTCTTTGCCCTTTCCTTTCTCCGTGTCAGCTATTTTAAAGAACCAGTAAGTTTGATCCACATGCCCCTACAATAAGAGTAAACAACATTAGGGCAGGAATGGTGGCATACATTTATAACCCAAGCACTTGGAAGCTGAGGCAGGAGGATTCCAAATTTGAGGCCAACCTGGGGTATACAATGAGACTGTCCCTAAAACCAAGAGTAAATACAATAAAAGTGTGAGTAAAAGACATGTTTTAAAGTACCCCATATAAAAGCTATAATGCATTCTTATTCAGGGATTAAATATATACCAAAAGAGCAGCATCCCTTCCTAGTTAAAAAGAATGGCATTAGTATAGTGTTTATAGTAAGTATGTACATGTAAATTTGATTAATAATAAGTCTCTTGTTGTCTTCTTCCTCTTTTGCTAGTATCCCATAATGCTACAGTCATTTAAAATAAAGTTACTTACTGGCTCAGAAAAATGACAATTACCCAGACAATAACACAGCTACCTGGTCAACACGTGTCTGATCTGCTGGTTTCCAGAGAACTGGAAGAAACAGAACTATAGGAACTGAATGCTATAGAAAAGAAAAACTATGGGCAAATCACTCATCTTTGGAATGGGTTTTAACTCTACATATTTTGACTAATTACCTATTATATTGGCTAGTTTTATGTCAACTTGACACAAACTAGTCATTTGAGAGATGGGAACCTCAACTGAGAAACTGCCTCCAAAAGATTGGGCTATAGACAAACCTATAGTACATTTTCCTAATTAACGATCGACACAGAGGGCCCAGCCCATTGTGAGTGGTGCCATCCCTGGGCTGGTGGTCCTGGGTGCTACAGAAAGCAAGTTGAGCAAGCTAGTAAGTAGCAACCCTGCATGGCTTCTGAAACAGCTCCTGCATTCATGTTCCTGCTCTACCTTTCTTCAGTGATGAACAGATATGGAAGCATAAGCCACATAAACCCTTTCCTCCTCACCTTGGTGTTTCAACACAGCATAACAATGCTAACCAAGACACATATGTTGATCATAACAGCATACTAGTTAGTGAAAGAGAAAGATTTGGTAAAAGGACAAAGATATTACTGTTCTCTTTCAAACTTAAGTTCTGACAATGTAGTAACAAAATTATAGAACAATACATGAATTTATACTGCTCAATTTATATACCTACATCAACTCCAAGATCTAGAAGGTACTTGACTACACTGATCATTCCACTAGACGCTGCTGCGTGAAGAGGTGTGTAAGACTTCTTATCCTTACAAGTCACTTCAGCTCCATGAGAGACAAGCAATTTCACTACTTCGATGTGACCTGAAAATACATATTTGAAAAAACAAAGTCACAAGCAAAAAACCATCAGCACACAGAAACTATTAAATGTATCCTGAATACCTTTTAAGAAATGCAAAATAGCACATTAATTTTATAATGCATGATGACTAATAATTCATGCTGTAATTCAAGAGGATTAAAAAAAATCTAAGAATTCAGAATATTTTTGACAAATGTTGGTAGAGAGTAACTTAAAACACAGTCTTCTTGCTACCAAGTGTGAATCTTGCGTAGGTCTTGTTCTCTGTCCCAAGATCATTTAACATCTCTTTCCTTCTCTTTTACCTTGTGATGTCTTCTGTCAGGTCATCACATGACAGAGCAGGAAGGAAGGCACTGACCAGATAACAGAACCTTCACTTTGATTTCTAAAGCTCCAAAATTTCAAAGAAATGAAATTCTGCTCAGGATAAATTACCTAACCTCTGCTATAGCAATACAAGGTAGAAAAAGAATGGACTGCTAGCTCCAAAACCAAGAATACCCTTCTCATCACAATCAAGTATATCAAGGACAACCAAACCATGTAAGTCCAGACTAAGGGCCACACACTTAACTATTTCAGAAGCTCAACTTCAAGCAAGACACAAAATTATTGTGGCCTTCATTTCATGAAAACAGTCTGTTAGGTCAAACCTACTTCCTTCAAAGTGAAAGCCCTACTACTATACTCCACCAACTGTGAATACCTTTCAAACACAAAATATGTTATTTTAAATCACATACATTGTTTCTAAACTGTCCAAATGAATAACCTACAGAAGACCATTCAGAAAAGTCTTCAAGACTTAAGACTTCCAAGACTTAAAACTCTACATAGAGTGCTAGACTTTAGGATGAAACAGAACTCCTTCTGGCTATTTTAACCTTTAATTAACACAAGAAAAAAAATTCCTTATATAAGAAAAGGCACATTATTTTTTGCACCACACACTACATTTTCAGTTTTGGCCAAGAAAATAGAGTATGTGACCAAAATGGTACCCCTAGGGGTGGGAGTGTGCACTTACAATCCCAGTACTGGGGAGTTAGAAAAAGGCAGATCTCTGGGGCTTTTTGGTTAGCCACTCTAATATAACCAACCATACGTTCCAGTCAGAGGCCCTGACTCAGAAAATAATAATGTGGATAATTCCTGAGGAATGATACCAGAAGCTGACTTGACACACATACATACATGTGCATGTGTGAATACATGAACACACACACACAGACAGACACAGAGTCTCAGCTCATAATAATAGGGCTTAGTTTTTTGCAGTGATGGAGACTGAACCCAAGACCTTTTGTATACAAGGCAAACACAGTATCACTTCAGCTATAACTCAGTTTAATAAGATGCTTCTCAATGCATTTTTATAACTTACACTTTAATAATCCAATAAAAAGAAGAATATATATGAGAATGAAGTTTTAGCAAACACCCCTTTTAATTTAAACATCCCAGGCTACCGTCTGAGATGTCTTTTCTTTTATAAGTTAGAAACAGAATTATTTCAGTTTTTATAAACTAGACCTGGTGTACTGCTGCAGTAAACCTCTTCTTACTTGTTCTGGTTGGGCAGCAATCTCAGATATTGTATGACTTATTGTTATATAGAAAATGCATAAATGCAAAAAACTCAAAATGCATTATTTCCCCTAAATATATTGTCAAAAGTAAATTTAAAATGTACATACCCATATATGCTGCCCAATGGATTGCACGTCTATCTTTCTTGTCAAAAGCATTAATATTGGCACCTCTGGACAAGAGTAGTTTGACCATCTGAAATAAAAGTAAATAATTTCATTGCAATTCAGAAGTAGAATTGTTCCTAAATATGCCTTGTGATGATTTAACCTAATTCCTGTGGCAATGACTTACTGCAGTTGAGGGACACTTACTACAGTATAACATGGGGAGGGGTCACTGTGTCACTGAAGTCGGGCTGTGGCCTCTTTCAAGATGTCCATCTAAGTAAGAATAAACCTTGAAAGTCTCAAGTTTGAATTATTTAAATAGAAGCTGTATTGCTATTTAAGCCTAAACTGGTATTAGGATGTAACTGTCACATACTAGTAATGTCTGAAATTTAATCCCTCATGGCAGATCCACTATGTTTAAATCAAACTATTACAAAGTCTCCTTATGTCATAATGAACCAACAATAATAATATCGTCATATTAACACTTGTCTCTCCATTTTGTGATCTATGCTATAGTTGATACAAGGACTCAGAGCACTGCAATGAAAAGAACAATGAGGCCACTAGGCTTCAAGCTGGGAAATCTTGAGAACACCACTCCAAACTATGTTTTTGTGTCTGCAAAAGGAAGGGCTAGGAACTGGGTACACTGGAGAGCAACTAGTTGTTTCAGCTGCTTGGAAGAGGCTGAGGTAGGATGACACTTGGAATTGAAGAGTTTGGGATATAGCAGTATTTCATCTTATATTAAGAAAGGGAAGTGAAAAAAAAAAGGCAGACAAAGGGGAAATGACTGGACAAAGATTCTGCTGACTCAGGTTCAGCTAGGCTTGCTGATGCTTGATGATGTTAACCCCGCATTTTGTGTGTAGTGTACACCTGTCTGTGCGTGCAGTGGAGACTGGAGCTCCAGACCTGGTGTCTCTGCCTAGGCTGGGCTTACAGTGAGCATTGGCTTACTTAGCTTTTTATGTGGGTGCAGGGATCTAAACCAGGTCCGAAAGTACTTTATGGACTGAGTGAGTCATCTCCCTAGCTCTGTGATGACTAATTCTCTTAATCTGTTTTCTTTTGCTAGTTCTGTCACTAAGAAATTATCTTAATAATAAACTAGAAGAAATCATGGTTTCTAAACATTCCCTTTCTTTGTTATTATCCTTCCTTCTTAAAGAGTGATGATACTGCTGTTCCCCGCACTTTCTTGACAATGACAGGACATAGCTCTTATGTTACTTTATAACTGACAGTCCTGTCATTCTAGGACATTATGAAATTCTAGTATATGTGTAGTAAGTACTAAATAAAAATTTAAATTTGGGAACACTTATATCATTGAAAAAGAAAAAAAGCTGGGAGTTTTGCTAAGGACAATATCAGAAGAAACGAAGATAGATATTTTTGTTTGCTTTTCTTATGAAATGAATGAATTAAAAGGCAAATTCATTAATAACTAGAGGCTGGAAGAAAGACAATCAACTTCTTTGGTTTTTCAAGACAGGGTTTCTCTGTGTAGCCCTGGCTGTCCTGGACTCACTTTGTAGACCAGGTTGGCCTCAAACTCACAGAGATCCACCTGCCTCTGCCTCCCAAGCACTAGGATTAAAGGCGTGCACTACCATGCCTGGCAATTACAGACAGCTGAGAACTGCCACGTGAGTGCTGGGATTTGAATCCAGGTCCTTTGAAAGAGCAGCCAGTGCTCTTAACCACTGAGCCATGTCTAGACAACATGTTCTGAATGCACCTACCTCACCATGCCCACTGAAAGCTGCATGATGTAGCGCAGTTCTCCCTGCTCGGTCCGACACGTTCACATTACTCAGAAGAGGCACCAAAGACTCTGCGCACCTCACAGCTTTATTAGCAGCAGCTATGTGTAAAGGGGTCTGCCAGTTTTTGTCTCGAGCATTAACATCGGCAGAATGCTTCAAAAGTATCTGAACTGCTTCCTAAAATATAAACAAGAGAAATGAATACTTCTAGAGGTACCCACATGGAAAAAAAATAAAAGTTTTCAAAGAGCCCACTATACATAATGGGAATTTAAGAAAATGTTTTGAATTTAAAGATAGTACTTAGAGCCAGAAAAAGATATATCTTGATAAAACATTCTCTTTTCTCACTAAAACCACAGCACTCTCTATGAAAACATACAAGGAAAAAAAACTAAAGAAATGCATGTTTTTCATTAAGTGCTCATATCTTAAGTTTCTTATTAGCAAAATACAATTAGCATATACACTGAAGAACTTTATAGGATTATTTTCATATTAAATATGCAAAAATCTAGAAAGACATTTCTCATCTCTCAAAGAATTATATATTACATTTTACCAAGTGAAAACAAATCACTAGGTCTGATTCATTAAATTAGTATATACAAAATCTTTTACTATAATGCTATTTAACATCAATGTTAGTATTAAGGCAACATAAAAATTACAGTTCCAAGAAATTTATCTCCTAGAAGCACATGGACACCTCAAATTACTTTTATAAAGCAAATATCTGTCAGGATTCCTAGAAATATAGCATATTATCAGCATTAAGCAACATAATCATAATTAAACAGCAAAATTTTCTCTTACAGAGATAGTCATGTTTGGTAAGTTAAGTATAAAACCACATATAAAAATAAAAACCAGAACTAGGAGAGAATCTCAATACTATGGCTCTTTAATAATTAAAACTTTATTGTAGAAACCTGCAAATAAAAAACAACACACAAAAGAAATCAGCCAGACCTAAGTCTACAAATCACATGAAGTTCTATAGTTACAAAAGTCATCTTAAAGCTGTGGAACTTTACACTGGATCTTATCTTCAATAGCAATTATATTTTTATGCATTTGTTTACCACCCCCCTCCAAATCCATGAATCAAAACCAGAAGAACATTGAGCTTTACATCCATTCATAACTCGTGTCCTATATCCGCTTCTACCCTTCCTCTTCACCTATTGTCCACCCTTTCTTGTTCTCTCCTATACATGTACACATATATATTTGCTTATATACATCATATATGATTACATATAAATAATAAATATATAAATTATAGGCCAGAGTCCATGAGGAAAAACATGTAGTTTTTTTTTTTTCTGAAACTGTGACTTCGATTAATATTATATACTGATTGCCTCTTTTGGTGTGCATGAAGACACATGTATTTATTTATACATGAATAAATAAATCTTTAAAAAAATTAAAAATGGCCAGTAACTGACTTTTAAAAGTGTTCAGTATCTCTTAACAGTCAGGGAAATACAAATTAAAACTATTCTTACCCCACTCAGAATGGCCACAGTCAAGAAATCTAACAACAAGGGCAAGAGAGATCAATCAGAGGAGAGCAGGGTTTGGTTCTGAGCACCCACATGGTAGGTTGCAATCATCTGTAACTTCAGTTTCAGGGGACTAAGGGTTCTAGTCTGGTCTCTGCAGGCAAAACACTCAGATACATAAAATCAAGGTAAATAAGTCAAAAGAAAGAAAAAGAAGAAATCTGACTCTGACATTAGGAACATAAATAACTAAAACCATTTTGTGTAAAACCATTCTGTGTGACTTTGAAAAATGTAATGTTTGCAAGAGGTGTTAAGGAGCCAGTCATAAAGCAGTTCACATATAAGCTAAGCCTAAGGAAGTCTCTCTATGTTAATAAGCCAGCCCTAAGCTGTGACCCCTGATAGTGCAAAGCTAATGCCCACTGGAATAGTACAAAAACTGAAACTTTGGAGGTGGCCCCCAGATCTTACTCCTTGCTCCCCCTGAGATAGGGAATTTCAATTCATTGTGCTGTTGATTGCCATCTGCAAAGAGACTTTGAGACTGGCTCTGGCTCCGTTCGAATTTCCTGCACAGTTGCTGAGTTCATACAGGCCCACCTGTCAGAGCTAGCAGCTGGTTGATGTTCTTAAGAACCTTCTGGAACTTCCAACAGTGCCAACCTCCAAACTTGACATAGCTGAAGGACTTCCCAGCAGACGCCAAATCAAGCTCACAGCTCGCTGGCTCTGCTTGTCACAGTCAACAAATGTTGGGGAGGATGTGGAGAAAGAACACATATTCCCTACTGGTAGAGGTGAAAATTAATACTGCTATTATGGAAATTAGTTCGGAGATTCCTTAAAAAATTAAAAATGGAACTACTATTATGACTCAGCTTTCACTCCTAGGTATATATAAAGAACTCAATTCTATCACTTACAAGACATACTATTCAAGTCTTGCAAAACTGTTCCTTGGTGCTATTATCCAGGAGAAAGAGGATACTTTCAAGATTGTTATAACTAATGCACAGGAGACATTTGAGTAGCTACAAAGTTACAAGGTTTTGAAGATGACTAAATGAAAAATTACTGCTTATGGCAAAATCACAACTTTTTAAGTCTTAGAAATAAAGAACAATTAGAACTGTCTGAAATATTGGAAACAGCACTGGTATTTAATAGGGTTGACAAAAAAGGCTGAAGAGATGCTCAGGAATCTACTAACTTGCTGAGGAAGTCAGGCAGTAACTCAAAGATACACAGAGGCCTATGACCCCACAATTCCATTCCAGTTAGAGAAAATAAACAGACCTATTCAAGAATGCTGTCTTTTTTTTTTTGCTCTCTTTTCCCCCTTCCCTGCCCCTCCCTCCCACCCTCTACCCCCTAACCCTTCCATCCACTCCTCTGGAGTGGAGTGTCCCTACATAACAGTCCCCTACCCCTGTTCAGAAGTCATGTGAGGGCCAAAAGCCTCCTCATACATTCATTCTTTAAGGCAATGCTTTCCAAACTACTGAAATGGGCATCAAGGGCTGGAGAACTGGCACAGTGTTTGATAAAGTACAAGTGTGTGGACCCAGGTTTGAATCCTCAGAACCCTTGTAAGAAAAAAAAAAAAAGGCAGGTAGGCGTGGCAGCTGCCTGTAATCACATAGCTTTGGAGGCAGAAACAGGAAATATCCAGGAGAAGCTAGCCAGCTAGCTAGCCCAGCCTGAGTTAGTGAACTGAGTTCATTCAGCAAGAGACCCTGTTTCAATGAATATAGTGGACAGTGAACAACAAAAATATCTGATGTCAACTTTGCGCCTCCACACGCATGTGCATACAGTGATCAACAAAAATATCTGATGTCAACTTTGCGCCTCCACACGCATGTGCATACAAATGCAAGCACACTCACATATATATATGTGTGTGTGTGTATCCAAACACATGTAAACATGTACTCGGACACATACACCTCATTTATAAAAATACACTTGAAAGTAATATTCTTAAAATTAACTTCAATGTTCAAATAAATCCTTCAAATTAATCACTATATACTGATGACATTATGTTCAGCAGCACCTTCAGATAGGGTATATGAACCAGTAAAGATAAGACCCAAAGATGATTATGTGTTAGAAAAGCACTTTCTTGTGTAAGAGGGACAGATATAGTAAGGGTTTCTACTTTTTGTTTCAGACTCTCCAAGAACCTGACAGGCAAAAGGAGAAATGCAGTAATTAGGTTAGTTTGTACAATTCTGAAGTAAAATGACTAGTGTAGATATTTTAGTAGTTTTTTCTTCTGTTAAAAATGCAGTTTTAAGTTGGACCCATACAGGCCTACTTAGTGCTTCTTTATATACATTTACTAAGAGAAATATCATACCTCACTACAAGATGCAACTGCTCTGTGTAAAGGTGTCAACCATTTGCTGTCTTTGGCATTAACTCTAGCTCCTGTAACAAGAAGAAAAAAATAATTGAAATATTTTACATGAACTATTTTAAATAAACCTAAAGTTAGATGTAGTCCCAGTGGGATAACAATTGAAAAAGTATTTCTATATTTTCTGCCAATAAGTTACACTTAATTTATAAAACAAAATTATTCTTTTAAGTTGATGCAATTATCCAAAAAGGAATCAGTTCTTTTTATTACAAAGAAAATAAACAGCATTTTATTTTATATTTAGGCTAGAAAAGCCACCTTTATACAGAGCATATTCAAAATAAAATCAAATCCCACTTTGAAGTATGTGTTAACCTCAAATACTTAAAAGAGACAAACAATATTACTCCAAGATGAACTGTATATTAACTTAAAATTTTTAATGCATTTCTTTACTAATGAATGTATAATGACATAAAGCAATATAAAGATAGTAGTACAGGTCTAATTAAAATCATATTGGTACTATAAAGTCATTGTACAAAATAAATCTAATGTTTATAGATGTAGGGAAACAAACAAACCAATTTAATTTACATGTCTTTCTTGGTTATCCCTAATGTTTTAAAAAGGATCTTCTATTCTAAAAATAAAGTATGTATAATTAAAAAACATGAGTCAACAGACAAAAAGTACCACCCAAGCACCAACACATCCAATAAGAAAAACAATTATATTATACGTTTTAAAAAAAATGAACCAAATAGTAGTAGCATGCTGTAAGAAGAAAGGAAGTACCTTTGGCTTGGCTATTCGACTGGCCACTAGGTACTGTCCTATATATTACTCTAGATTTATGCTCAAACCCCAATTCCTAATTTCCTAGATGATAGCACAAAAAAAGTATGCTGAATAATCCTTAATAAATTTCTGCAGTTTTATACTTACATGCACAAATCAGTAAAGTATTACTAGAATTTATACTTCCTAATGCTTACACTGTTTCTGTGTTTTAACTATGAGGAGGGTCCAGGGGATGGATAATCAAGTGTAATGACCTTATGTCACAGCTCTAATACAGCTACAAGAGAAATCTTTTAAATAGTGTTGTGACCCCTCTGAACCTAAGTTTCTTCATCTACAAAACTTACTTTATAAGACCTTGTTACAAAAATTACCATATAGTAAACATAGTACATATAGCACATATGTTGATGACAGATTTAGAAGTGCTGAACACAAGAGACTATAAAACATGTAGAAACAAATATAACATTTTGAGAGTAGCTGAATCCTCTGTAGGCATCAACAGTAACAAATATGACAGAACCAAGAGCTCAAGAATGCTGAGATAGAAGGAAAGAGTGACATCAACAAAATAAAGAACCAGTCACAGACACTAGTGCATATAATTAAAAATATTCTGCAATGCTAGGGATGGAACTCAGGGCCTTGTACACGCCACACAAGTGCTCTACCAAGAAGACACACCTCAGACAAGAATATATAGATCCACCTGCCTCTGCCTCCTGAGTGCTGGGATCAAAGGCGTGCACCACCACGACCGGTAATTAGACAGTTGTGGATGCTGGGATTTGAACCCAGGTCCTTTGGAAGAGCAGCCAGTGCTCTTAACCACTGAGCCCTCTCTCCAGCCCAACAATGGGGTCTTTCATTCTCTCTTTTGTCTGCTGAGGAATCCCATGGTTCTCTATAATCCCTATGGCTTTTTCTACATAAATACTTATGCCCACATATGTATCTATACATAGTAGAAATACAGGCCAAAAGATATAGACATAGACAACTAGAAGAGATAGTACCTGGGTCAACAAAGGCAAAAAAAAAAAAAGGAGGCTCTCCATGTGTTGATATAGCTTTGAAAACTAAAGTCAAAAAGCAGTAACTATGAATAATATTTTACTTTTAATTAGAAATAGGAAGAGATAAGTCTTTTTTCTTCTTCATGTTAATAATAATAACTTATTAAAACAAGTGACTACAATAAAGAATTCATTAAAAGTTAACTGAGGATATCACACTGGTACTTTGAACACACAACACTAAAAATGTAGGGCTTGTTCAATGATAGGATCTTAAACTTCTGATCATTATTATTATTTTTTTTAGAAAACAGCTAGTTATCTTTTGTTACATCCTGTGCTTCTTTTAAAAGAACAAATCAAATTTCTTAATTTCTTGTAATGTAAAGGCCAACTTGGGAAAAATCTGCAGGCATCAATGAAAAAGGCCTCTCTCTTACACACATACATTAAATTCTATGTGAATTGTGTACTAACAAATATGACATAGTAATGCACATTTTCAAGAACAGTAGTCGGCTGTGTTCCTATCAAAGGAAATAAATAACAAGGACAACAGTAATAATAATATAAGAGTCACAAGCACAGCAGCGCATGCTTGATGTTTCAGATTCCCAGAGTCTGTTTTGGTAAATTCTCTGAAGGCAATGGAATTCTACAAAGAACTCTAAGATGAGCTATACATTAATGCCTGCATTGGACAGCAAAGCCATCCTCATGATGCAAAAGACACAGCCACAGTGAGGTTAAGTGGCCCAGCAGCTAGTCAAGAGTCTAAAATACTAGCCAGAAAAATTAACAAAGACGACAGGGAGAAAGAAAGGAAAATACAAAGGGGGAGGACAGGGAGAAAGAAGAGCATTATATCCCCCTTAAAACAAATGGTCTTTGTACAGAGAGGAAAAAAAAAATCACACAAAAATAACAAAACCCAAAAAAAACAAAACAAACAAACAAAAGATAAAATCTGTACCCGAGGTGTAAAGATGCTAAGTCACCGAGAAAAGATTACTCTCTTCACTATGCTCTAGTCATTCAGACACAAATTAATATGCTAGCAAGCCCATCTCCACTGTTCCTACCAGATTACTGGTACGTGTTTTGGAAGGAGAAATCACTGCAAACATGTGAAGGCAAAGAGTTCTCAAAGAATTAATAAAAACATTGTTTTAAAAGAACAAGAAATGCAGACACAGATACAGACAAGACTGAAAGCAGAGGGAGAAGGCCTCAATTCACAAGTCAAGGAAAGGGCCCAGAGCAGACCCTTTTCTCTTAAGAAGGGTCTGCCTGCCTATGCCTTGATCTCAG
This sequence comes from Lophiomys imhausi, assembly GCA_907164525.1. NCBI lineage: Eukaryota > Metazoa > Chordata > Mammalia > Rodentia > Muridae > Lophiomys > Lophiomys imhausi. Next base: position 688,600 of record CAJQZJ010014563.1, on the reverse strand, counting down.
GCTTATGACAAGAAATGTGAGAATAAATGTCTGTTGTTTAAGCTACCTGCTTGACGGTACTTTTTTTTTTTTAATGACGGCCCTGGCTAATATACTTAGGTTGTAAGCTTTTTTTTTTTTTCAAGACAGGGTTTCTCTGTGTAACAGCTCTGGCTGTCCTGGACTCCCTTTATAGACCAGGCTGGCCTCGAACTCACAATGATCCACCTGCCTCTGCCTCCCAAGTGCTGGGATTAAAGGCGTGCGCCACCACGCCCGGCTGTAAGCTTTTGATATATGCATAATTTAGGCCTAATTCCTAAGGACAGAAATATCAGATTCCAATTGTGTATTAATAGTTATTTTCTGTAAGAGGTCAATGGAATGAATTACCCTTCCATGTGTTGAAAGGATAACATTCAGGAATCTGGTAACATTCGATTTGAGTGGAAGCATTAAATTAATAGCTTCCAAACAAATATATATTCTTTTTTTTTAATAATTTATTTTTTATTTCTTCAAGTTACATCTCAATCACAATCCCCTCCCTACTCGCCCCTCCAGTCCCACCCTTCCACCCTCCTCCCCCTCAACCCCCCCCCATCCTCTTCTCTTCTATTTTTTTTTTAGATTAAGGTATTTCTTTTTTCCCCCCAACAGCTCTCCCTTTCAGTCCAAAAAATGGTTCTTTTTCTTATAACTATAAATACAATACAAAACAACAGAAATAAATAGGCCACAATTATAAGAGTTATATGGCTTAGCATACATTCCCAATGTCCAGTCCATATGTATTTGGCACCTGACTTTAACATTCTACTATCTAACCATCTCCATGAGTTTAAAGTTCATCTAACTCAGCTTTCATACTAACTTGCCTCATAATTTTAAAAATATCTTCTTAGATCCAGAATACCCTCTTGATTCCTAAACAACTCAAAATTTAACTATGAGACTCTAGCTATCTATTCTTCAACCACCTCAGAGACCTGAGAGGGATAAATATATCTGATTATATAGGAAGTGCAGGGCCTGCAGCTTCCAAAACTAAAAAATGACATACCAGTGGCTGCCTGGACAGTTCCCATTTTCTCTCCATACATTACAGCATCAATCTTCAGCCATTTGGCCCCATTTCTCTGACAGACATTGGTTGTAGAGCAGGAATTATGAAGGACTTACCTAGCCTGTCTTGGCAGAGCTAGGCTGTTGACTTATCTGCTTCCAAGTTTTGTCCTTTTTGGACAGAAGTCTGTCTACAGTTGAAGCAAGGGATTTTTCTTGCCAAGAGAACGGCTTACCACCAATTCAATCATCTCCCACTGGAGATTCTTCGATGCTCCTCTTCTACTTGGAGTAGAATAGGGGGTGCTGTCAGGAGCTGACATGTCTCGATATCAAAAAATCTTAAGTTAAGAAAACATCTTTGAATGCCATATTCTGCAGATCTCTTGAGGTTTTTGAAGATGCCTATCTATCTCTTATATTTAGATAAGCAAATATTGCTTGTCTCTTAGCAACTTGATTTCTGAGTAGCTTAGAAAATAACTGATAGACTGTCATAGTAACTAACAAAATGACACGTTTTCATGACTATTAGTTTCCGTTTCTTAATTATCCTAAACAGTTTATGTCGGTTGGTAGCGAGAGGTCAAAACTTGACATTTCATTTTTAAGTATTACTACGAACAATACCTTTAAGAAGCGTTACCCTTAATTTTGTATCAATATACAAAGATCAATACCAATGTGGCCAAATATCAAATATATATTCTTAAGCGATCAAGAAAATTAGTCTTTCGGAGAAACATTCTAGAATAAAAATTAATGTGTATGCAAATTTTATTGAATGTGAAGTGAGAGTGTTAATGAAGAAGGGCAGGTACAGAGTAGAAGAGAGTTACAGATTATGGCGGAGTTAGTGTGAACTGAACAGAATGTCTGAGTCTGAATTCTGGCTCTAGCTTTTCAGTTACAACAGTACAAGTTTCAGTTGTTAAGTAATGCTGCTAATAAATGCTAACTAACTTTAGAATACTATTAAAGAGATACAGTAAGTACTTGTTACTTATTGTTATTTTTACTCCTCCTAAAACAATTATTAATTCCAGGGGATCTCAGTTTAACTATAGATTCTAAGGAACCTTGGTTATATGTACCATGTGAAAAACAACACTATTTACTTTCAGATCTTGGAGTTGCATCATGCAGAATTACTTATTTCCAATGAATTTAAATTGACTATGAACTTTAAAACATTCAATCTTAAACAAGTCATCAAAAATAAAATAATATGAAGAAACACCACCTTCAATGAGGAAATAGTTAACGACTAGCCGTGGTGGTTTGAATGAGATGTTCCCCCACAAGCCTTGGGCATTTGAATACTTGATCCTAGTTGGTAGCTCTGTTAGAGATTTAGATGTGGCCTTGCTGGATGAACTGTGTCACTGGGGCAGGCTTTGAGGTTTCAAAGGCTATATACCCGGCATTCCTAGCTCACCCTGCTTCCTGTTTGTGGTTTGTGATGTGAGCCTTCAACTCTCAGTTTCCAGCTGTCACGTCTGCTACCTGTTGCCTTGCTGTCCCCATCATTATGGACCCTAAACCTTGGGACTGTAAGCCCAAACCCAACCCTTCCTTCTTTAAGTTGTGTTGGTCATGGTGTTTCATTACAGCAACAGAAAAATAGCTAATACAGAAACTGGTACCAGAGAGTGAGCTACTGCTGTGACAGGCCTGACTATGCTGCTTTTTGGAAGAGTCTGGAACTTTGAACTAGGAAAGTGGTTGAACACTTAAGTGAAACTTAATGGGAGGTTAGTGGTCATCTTAGTAGGAGCATGGAAGACAGTAGTACTTTGAGCTATATGCAAAGTAGGGGCCCAGCTCAATAGATTTCAGAGGGAACAATATTAGCAACTGGGCTACAGACCATTCCTGATATTTTCGTAAAGAATGTGGCTGCTTTTTTGCCCTTGTCCTAAGAGTTTTCCTAAGGTGAAATTTAAAAGTAAAGGACTAATTGCTTTGGTAGACATTTCAAGATAGCCTAATATTGGCTCTGTTGTATGGTCATTAGCTATCAATCATATGTAGGTCTACAATGAACAGGAGAAAACGCAGTAAAATACAATATGTACAGTTTGGAGAGACAAAGGACAATGGCAAGCTACAGCCATGGTTTGTGCTGGAAGAAAGGCTGCAATTGTTAAGAGTCACACCATGAAGAGGTCAAATTTGCAGTAGAATGAAGGGAAGGAGGCTCTTAGGGCAAGAACCCGCCCAAGTAAGCTTTCAACTTGTGAAAAAAGATTTTCTGCTTCTAGAGGCAACAGGAAAGGGGGGGGCTTTGCTTTGAATGTGTTGAAGGGAGGTGGAGCTCATCCATGTTTGCAGCTCTAGTTGGCAGTGCCATCCATGTGGTGCTGGCTTTAGAGTCATGAAGGATAGATACACTAAGGCTAAGTATGTGGCAGGGGGTCCCTGCATGGAAGCCTGAAGAGCTCACTGCCTGAAGCTGTGGAACATGAAATCTGGGTTGTGTTGAAGAACCCGAGATGTTAAGAGCTGCACACTCTTGGAGTGGAACCAGCCTGGTATTGGTGGGATGGTAATCTTGCAGGTAGGTAGTAAAGCTGGAAAGACAGTTCCATTTAAGCACTTTGAAAAGAAGCTACAGAATTTGGAGTTTGTCCTCATAGGTTTTTGGTCTTGCTACTATTTACTATATTTACTACCTTCTATTTCCCATCTACTATTTCCCCACTATTTCTCTATTCCTTCCTTTAGGAATGGTAATGTGGATTTTGTGTCTTTCTTGAAGAAGTATGTAACTTGTTTCTCTTGATTTTACTGGTGGTCACAGCTGACAGACTGTCTTGAATCTCAGAAGAGACTTTAGACTTTAAAACAGTGTTGAGTCTGCAAAAGTTAGGCAGTTAGACTAACTGCATTTATTTGCATTATGAGATGATCAGGAGCCTATGTGGGTGAACAAGTAGAATGTGGTGGTTCAAATGAAATGTTCCCGTAAGTCTCAGGCATTTGAATACTTGGTCCCCAGTTGTTAGGGAAAGGGTTAGAAGGTGTAGCCTTGCTGGAGGAAGTGTCAATAGAAGCTGGCTTTGAGGCTTAAAAAAAAAAAAAAAAAGAAGCCATGTGCGGTTTCCAGAGCTCTCTCTACTTCCTGTCTGTGGTCTGAGAAGTGAGCCATCATCTGACTCCAGCTCTCATGCTGTCTCCATCACTACAGACCCCACTTGAACCATAAGCCCAAATAAATAAGTTAGTTAACTGGTTATGGTGTTTTATCACAGAAAAAAAAAAGTAACTAACACACTACTATAAACCCAAATATAAAAATGCCCACCAGTGAGGACGGACACTGCCTCAAGTGAAGCTTCTTCAGATACAAGGAAGGCTACTGAGTTCCTACAAGAACATTTCTGTACTAGTTTCACTGTGTTCCTTTCTCTGGCTGTGTGTTCTAAAATCCCAATCTTTCAGATGCTCTAGAGCTGTCTGGGTCATATCTCCACAAAAGAACACTGCCAAAAAAGAGATCAAGTGAGCAACATGATTAGTTTTTACACAAGTGGTGATGACGGAGGGTTAACAAGTCAGTCACCAACAGATTACTCAATAAAAGCCTATAGACTTGAAAAGCAGCCACCTTACGTTCCAATAGTATATTCAATAAAGGAGACTGTGCTGCTACAAAAACAAAATACACTTGGTCTGAATGAACCCACTAGAACTGTAGTTATTACACATCTTTTTATTTGGTAACTAAAAGTCAATACTGGAACTATTCATTTTTAAAAGAGACTGAGTATGACTCAACCCTAGCATCTGAAGTTCCCTCTAGGCATAAAAGTTTTAATTAAATGGGGAGATGAACCTCTCCATACAGGAGCATATGAAATAGTGTGTGTATTAAAATAAAAACAAATAGAATTCTTAAAAAAAAATCAAATCCACAGCAGTAGTTTTCAAAAGTTCTAAACATTAAAATAAATAAAACCGTGTTGTTTCTTTTTCTTACACAGCCATTTTCCTACTTTATCTTTTTGTGTATGCTGTATGTTTGTCTATGTGATGTGTTTGTGTATGCATGTATGCAGCCATGTGTTAAGAGTACACATATGCATATACTATGGTGTTTATGGTGGTCAGAAGACAACCTCAGGTGCTGATACTTTCCTGCCACTGTGTTTGAAAGAGGATTATCTTTATTGTTCATCATTACATATTACATATTCTAGGCTGGCCTCAGACTTGTGTAGCTGAGAATTACCTTGAGTCCTGATTCTCCTGATGCTCTCTCTGAAGAGCTGTAATTAGAGAAGCATGTGTGGTGTCACATCCAGTTTACGCAGGGCTGGAAAGCTGGGTATTGAACCCAGGGCTTCCTATATGCTAGACCAACTGAACTACATACCCAGCTCACAAAGCATAATTTCTAAAGAGCATTTTAAAGACTTCAAAAAACTGAAATAAATGCTATTTTCTTTTTGGTGTGTGTGTTTTCCTATGTGGGTGCCTGCATTATATATGTGCATGTGGAAGCCAGAAGCCAAAGTAGGCTGTCTTCTTTAATTATTTTCCAATCTTTTTTTGAGACAAGGACTCTCACTAAACCTCGAATCCACCCTTTGGTTAGCAAGACTCCAGATCCCCACCTGTCTCTGCCTGCCCAGTACTGGGGTCACAGGTGTGGTTGCTGCACCTGGATTCTCAAGTAGCCACTGAGTTCTTAAGTCGCACGCTTGCACAATAACTTTACCAACTGAATCATATCCTCAGCTCTAAATAAAAGCAATTTAAAGAAAGAAGTTCTGTTGGCCTTGCCTTAAATTTCTGCATACAACAAGATTTCTTCTTACCATTTAGCTGTTGGGCCACCATTACCATTATTACCCCCTCTCCTTTGGAGAAGTCAGGTTTGGAGAGATGTAATTGTCTCCTTGTAACTCTGCATTCAATGAGGCCCATTAAAATTACAATATAGAAGACCTTTTATAACATTTATCTCTTTCCTATTCCTCCTTATCTATGTTTTTCCATAGTAGCAACTTTTTAAACAAATTATAAAATTACTTGTATTTATCAAAGTAGAAAGTTTAGGATAACAACTTTTGTTCTACCTCTTAAAGTACTTTAAGCACCTAGAACAGGTTATATAATCAGAATTTGTAGAGTAAATAATTAAATTGGTTTACTTATGAAACCAATATTAAGAAACAGGTGGTCTGGCCTGAGAAAGACTAATTATGATAAAACTAACCAACATGAACTCATCACAGGAGTTGCCATACCAGATAAAATAAGCAGTTCAATGATTTCTGCATCTCCAAGATAGGCAGCAGCATGCAAAGGAGTTCTCTTCTCATTGTCCTGGGAAAAGATGAAATAGTACTTTTAAAATAATAAAAAAATTAATACAGTTTAAATGAAATAAAAAACATTATTAACTCCCAAATTATTATTTCCACAACTCTACTCTGCAAGTATCACCAACAAAATATAGGGTGTTTCACAGCTAAGACGAGTAAAATCCTTTCAAATGTACTTGGCTATAAAACCATGGCTTGGAGGAGAATAGGGGGTGCTGTCAGGAGTTGATATGTCTTGATATAAAAAAAAAATCTAAAGTTACAAAAACATCTTTGAATGCCATATTCTGCAGATCTCTTGAGGTTTCTGAAGAGGCCCTATCTATCTCTTATATTAGGGTAAGCAGATGTTGCTTGTCTCTTGCTGGTTTATTTCTGATTAGCTTAGAAAGTAACTATAATAGGCTGTCATAGTACCCAACTGAATGACCAGCTTGCATAACCATTAATTTGCATTTCTTAATTACCCTAAACAGTTTATGACAATTAGTAGTAAAAGGCCAAAACATCACATTTCATTTTTTTTCTTTACCTCCTAACCCTTCCATCCCATTTCTCTGGGGTGGGGTGTCCTTATATAACAGTCCCTCATCTCAGTTGAGAGGTCGTATGAGGGCCAAGAGCCTCTTCATTCATTGGGGATCTACGAAGCAGTACCATCAGTGAAAAGTGTCTCGTTGCCCGGGAGAGAGAACTACTAAACAAACAAACCAATAAGCATACAATAGATAAAAAGACTAAAAAATAGAAAAAATATAACTAATATATAAAAAATAGATAAAGAATAAAAATTAAAAATAAGAAGTCTATGTCCAAGTTCCCTTTGGTGTGTTAGTTGTAGTATCGATACCTTCTACTGTATAGCTAAAATCCTACTATAAGTGAATAGATGCCATATGTGTCCTTCTGAGTCTGGGTTAGTTCACTCAGGCCCTGTACTTCCTATAAAATCAGATATATTTATCCCTCTCAGGTCTCTGAAGTGGTTGAAGAACAGATAGCTAGAGTCTCATAATTAAATTTTGAGTTGTTTAGGAGTCAAGAGAGTGTTATAGATCTAAGAAGATACTTTTAAAATTGTGTTGCAAGTTAGTATGAATGTTGAGTCAGATATAGACCTTTAAACTCATGGAGATGTTTAGATAGTAGAATGTTAAAGTCAAGTACCAAATACATATGGACTGGTCATTGGGAATGTACGTTAAGCCATATAACCCTCATAACTGTGGCCTAATTACCTCTGTTGTACTGTATTGTATTTGTTATTATAAGAGAAAGAGCCATTTGTTGGACTGAAAGGGGAAACTGTAGGGGGAAATAAGATATACCTTAAACTTAAAAGAAAAAAAAAAGGGAAGAGGATGGGGGGTTGAGGGTGGGAGGGTGGGACTGGAGGGGGAATAGGGAGGGGACTGCGATTGAGATGTAACTTGAAGAAATAAAAAATAAAGGAAAAAAAAATAAAACCATGGCTTGAGTTGAACCCTCCAGTCCTATTTTGAAAATTTGCAATGAACCAAATTCCAAAAGGTTCTGAGTGGTGACATGACACCACAAATGAAAAATTAACTTTGAAGAACTTTTTTTTCATACGTAAAATTCTTAAAGATATTATGCACAGTTATCCTCAGCTGACGTGTAAAGCATGTGAGATGATAAGTCTTAGACTTTAATCTCATCCTCACAACAATTCCCCCAGACAGACAAAGACAGATGGCTAGACAGAGATACCCCCCCACAGAGTCACCCAATGAGCGAAGCCCTCTGATGTCACCTTCAGTTTAAGAGGGAGCTGTCAGCCAGGTTACTGTGCACCATGACAGAAGCATTGGTGAGGCTGAGGCGGGGGACCGACCACAGTCCAGCTCTACACCGGGCTACAGAGCAGAGTTCAAAATCAGGATAAACTACATAGCAAGAACATGTCTAAAAAACCAAAATGAAATGACACAAACAAAAACTAGTTTATAGCTGGAGTATTTTCCCACTTCCCCTGGGCTGAAAGGCAGGTATGAAACTGTGCCAGCTTTAACATGTAGATGGAGGCCAGTATCACACCAGACCTGTCAAATAAGATTGTGAATGGTCTCAAGAACTGCGCCACCATCTTGGAACACTGACTTCTAGACTATTTAGAAAAATAAGCTTGTATAAGGTAGCAATTACCCCAGTCTTTATGATTTGGGGGTGTGTGGGTTGTACGTGTGGATTCATGACTGTGTATGTGTGTACGTGAACATGTGAAGGTCCGATGTCAGCTTCAGGAGTCATTCATCAACCGCTGTCTTCTTTGTTCAGATAGGACCAATCCCTGGGACCCAGGCCTTGCTGGTTAGGCTAGGCTGGTTGGCCAGTGATGCCCAGGTATCTCTGCCTTCCTAGTGCTGGAATTCATGTACCACCACATCAAGCTTTTATGTAGGTGTTAGACCTCAAGCTCTGGTCCTCATGCTTGTCCAACACACACTTTACCCACTGCGTTATCTCTTCAGCCTCAAAAATTTATAAGATAATTTGATTTTGTAAAAATTTTCTAGTTTGAGAATTTCTAAATTACTCTAAGAAAGAACAGCTGAGAATGGGGGTTGGTGTGGGAGGCTACGCAATATCACATAAAAATATTAGATGGGAAATTAGTTTAGTGTTATTAACATTGAACGAGTTAGTGAGCTAAGAGTTTTTATCTCTATCACCAAAGATAGAATCTACTGCCTCGTGCTTTTTATTTTAAATTTCATGCCAGGAAATGGAATAGATTGAGAAATCATGCACCAAACAGTTGTTGAAGAGCGCACACAGAATAGCCAGCAAACACTGGAAGATAAAGATTTACTGATAGCCAAATACTAGTTTAGACACGTTTTTAAAAAGGAATCTTTGCCTAGGCTTTGTGCTGCTACCCATTAACTACACAAACACTGCTAATATTAAAATGCGATTAGGCCTAGTCAAATAGAAAACATCTCCAATGGAATGAGTAAACATGACAGAAAGCACAAGAAAGTGAGTCATCTGTGTCTAAGAGATGCCTGGGATTCTATGACTCAATGCTTGCATTACTATGAAGCTATTTTATAACTCATATGAATATAACATTCCTCAATGCAAATCAAAATAAAAGGACAGAATTAATAATGAAAGAAAAAAATTCAGATCTTATTTTACTTTACTACAGTTCAATACTGAAAATCAGGCAATAAAATAGCTAAAATTCCCTTTAGTAAGATATGGCTTTAAAAATTACTTCTTTTTTAGAATGAAGAAATTCCAACTTGTTTATTCAATCATTGCGGGAAGCAAAATGCTGAAAACAAATTAGATGTCCCCTAAATGGTTACTTAAATGATAGAACACAATAAGCTCTTAATCAACCTTTATTTAACTAACTCACATGATTAACCAATATTCCTGGTTTCCTGGATAAAATGAATAATTAGTTTTTGCACATGAGGTACTCTGACTCACAGTCTTCCACTAATAAATCCACACACTCTTCATCATATAATGGAGTCTGTGTTTGCCAAGGGTAAAATGTGTTTGTAATGCATGTATATGTGGTTTATTTACAGCATTTAAATTGATAAGTCGGGAATGAAGAACCAAGTATTTCCACGATCAACAGGCTAAATATTATTTTAAAAATTCAATAAAGGAAAGTTACAGAAACATTTAATACGTGCAGAGAATGGGAAGAGTGTTAAGACAACAGAAACACTACAGCTGTCTGCTTTAGTAAAGAGTAAAAGTGTAAATCTCAGGAGTTTTACTCCAAGACTAGTTTTGAGCTAGGGGGAGTTTCCCTGTGTACCACAGGCTGACCTAGAACTCTTATGTAATCCATGTAGGCCTCAAACTCGAGATCATCCTATCTTTGCTTTGCAAAAAAAAAAAAAAAAAAAAAAAAAAAAAATCAAAAAAGAAGTATATCTCAATGTCCCTTATCAAAGGAACAATCTCTAACACATGGTGTGGAGATTACAGACATGAGCTCCCAGGCCTGGCTTAAGATGGTCAGTTAAGGGCTTAATTTCTCACACCACTTACAGAAATTCAAAATGGAAGGTATAGATAATATATTGTGAGTATAGTCTAAGAAAAATATTCCTATTATTGAGTTACACATTATTTATGAAAAACCTTAACCTTAATTAAAAAAAAAAATCCCTGGTGCATATACCGGTACATTGAAATGCTTAGCAACTGTCATACTTCTAACATCAGAAAAGAAGATCACTAACTGGACTTCTACACAATGATATACTGTGCTTACAATTTAAAGAAGCAGGGACCGTGATAAAGTAACACCACTCGCCGCCAAGCTTGATGAATTGATTCAATCCCTGACACCCACATGGTATGGGGAGAGTAGATTCTAACAAGCTGGTCCCTGACCTATACCTGTAAGCTATGGCATGCCACTCCATGTATACACATACACACACACACACACACACACACACACACACACACACACACACACA
>CAJQZJ010014563.1:602740-655279 GCA_907164525.1 Lophiomys imhausi | reverse complement strand
AAAACAAAACAAAACAAAACAAAACAAAACAAAACAAAACAAAACAAAGAACACAAGATACTAAAAGGCAACATATACTGGAGGCTTAACTATGAAATACAGACCACATATTCATGAGAAAATAAAAAGGATACAAATTCATTAACTGTAGCTGGCATGTAAGATACCTTCCAATTGTCCAGCTTCTTAAAAAAAAAAAAAAAAAAAAAACAGGGGAGAGGTAATGGATTAATGGATGCTTTATAAAGTTATCCACAAACCTCACTATTGTGGTTTTTTCTTTCTTGTTTTAACTTACTGAATATTTTTTGTTTCTCAAAGAAACTCAACAGAAAGTAGCTGGAGCTTTTAGTATCAGAATTCATTCTTACATTTGGGGTGGGAGGGGAGTTTAAAAATTTAAAAAGACTACTTATACTGCATGAATAAGCTACTCAATTTTTAGGCCAGTGTGATCTAATAGAAATATAAAAAGATACCTGCATGAGTAATTTAAACATGCTTATATATTCATCACATTTTAAAAGAATAAGCAAAACTAATAAAATTAAAAATTTGAAATGTCCAAAAAAGATGCAGAGACCCACAGCAAACATTATGGAGAGAGAGAGAGAGAGAGAGAGAGAGAGAGAGAGAGAGTCTAAATGGGAGGTCTCCATCAAATCCCTCCCCTCAGAGCGAGCTCAGGGAATCCTGAAGTAGGCAGAAAGACTGTAAGAGACAGGGGGGATGGAGAACATAGGAAAATAAGGCCCTCTGAATCAACTAAGCAGGCTCATATGAGCTCACGGAGACTGAAACAGCCAGCACAGGGCCTACCTGGGTCTGCTCAGGTCTTCTGTGCATACTATAATCATAGCTATTTGTTTAGTATCTTTATGGGACTCCTGACTATGAGAACAAGTGGGTCTCTGACTCTTCTTCCTGTTGGGTTGCCGTGTCCAACTCCTATGGTAGTTTTTGCTTCATCATATTATATTTTATTTTGTCATGTTTGGTTGTTATCTCTTTAATGAGAAGCAGAAATGGAGTGGATCCAGAAGGGAAGGGAGGCATACTCATGTAATCAAGCATTTACTTAGGGAACCAGCTTGGAGTACAGAGCTAGACCCTATCCCAAAACCAAACCAATAACCTACAAATACAACAAATATTAGCAAGTATAAGGACATGGCACCCTTACACATTGTTGACGGTAATGTAAATTAGTCCAGACACTATGGAAATCAACATAGAGGTTCCTCAACAAACTAAAAATAGAACTACCATATATGACCCAGCTATACCACTCTGAAGTATACCTCCAATGGAGTCAAAGTCAACATATAACAGATATACTGCATATTCATCATTATCACGGCACCAACAATAGCCAAGCTACACAGTAAGTCCAGGTGTCCATTCAACTGATAAACTATGATCACAAGGATGCAGAAAGGAGGTTGGTTTTCACAGGAAAGACCAATAGGAAACATTTGAAGATGAGATGTTCACTGTATTTGGTCAAGATTAAGGAGTAATTTTTCCTATTTCATATTCTCAAATATATCATTTTCTTATATTTGACATTTTTTCTATTATCAGTGGCACTTATACAATGGTTTCCTTTAGCCTGTTTGAAGAGTGCCCCTCCCCTAAAAAAAAATCTCTAGAATCCTCATAGTATTTTCCATTATTGATGTGTTGTGAATAATTTTATATTGGTGGGAAAATTAACTCTAGAAGAAAATGACGAGGTTTAACTTTTCCATGTAGTATGTAGCTTGCTACTACTGGTTGCTTACTTAGCCAACCATCATTAACCCTTCCCTTCTTACAGACTAACTTTGTTTGGATGCCACTTCTTTCTCCACATGACTTGGAGAAATCTTGAATAGTGTGAGGTGATCATGGTAATTCTAGTCTACCTAGAAAGTGCCTCATTTGGAGAATGACATGCAATCTGAGCCACCTCGCTCTGTCACATGCTGAGGAACGTCAGCCGCTGTGCTTCTAGGAAAGCCTTTTTTTTTTTTTTTGTACCTAAAAAGGGAGAGACAGAAGGAAATGCCCATTCCTACTGAACAACAACATGTTTGATAATAATGCAGTGAATTATTCTGGTATCTCATGACTGGAGTTATGGCAGAGTCCATACTAAGTCTGAGAGAGGTGAAAGCAGGAGAAAAAACGAGCAATCTCCTATGGTCATAACACTGAGTAACTAAAACACTCAACCTACACAGTATTTCAATTCCTGCTGCTGTGATAGTAAGACTCTATACTATTTAATCCAATTTCTATTTTAAATATAAAGTATTTTCTGTTTAAAATAGTCCTAATACTAAAGAACAAACAATAGTCTATTACAAATAAAAGGGCCATTAAAGTACATTAGCTTTATATTGGCTCAAAAAATTTTAAGTATGCCTGTGATGCTGATATTATGAACAGGAATGTCAAGAATCATTGTTGGCAGGATTAACAACTAAATTAGCAAGAAATGGAGTAGTCATAAATTCTAATATGGTATCTCCTTTGTTTTTAAGAAGTTTGGAACAAGCTACAAATAATGGAATTAACAGTTATAAGCATGGCATTTTGTAAGCTTATTAAAGTCATAAGTATGTCTTTAAAAAAGAAACTTCACACCACAAACACTTCAGAAAAATACTTTCCTTCTTTCAACCATAAAAACTGTTATGTAGAAATATAGCATTCTTTGATAGAAGGAACTAAAGAATAAGAAAAATGTTCTACACTATCTGAGTCATTACTTGAATTTTAAAATAGTATGTTCAGTATGTCTCCACCCTGTTACAGATCAAAAAGACATGAATCATTTTCTTTAGTATTTCCCAAATGAGTTACTTTAGAACGGAAGTGACATATACAGTTTCAATTTGTGTATGGAGTAACCAGTGTACACATAAACTACTGATCTTCCTGTACTACTGGAAAGCTTCAGCTGCCTCCTCTAATTATTGCTTTAAAAAGTAAACACTGGATAACCATAGCAACTTGTTTTTACTCCCCTCAACTTTTAAAATACAGTAGCATAATACAATTACCCAGATATTTTCAAATCATAGAAACCAGCATTTATTGTAAACAATCTTTCTTTAGTCTTTTTTAAATAATTTATGTATGTATATGAGTGTATATGTGTGTACCCCGTGAGTGCCTGTTGCCCATGGAGGCCAGAAAAGGATACGGGATGCCAATGAAATGGAGTTACAGGCAGCTGTGAGCTGCCATGTATGTGATAGGAATTTAACCCAGATTCTCTGCAGGAGCACCAAGTCTCTTAATCAGTGCTCTTTAGTCTTTTCTAAAGGGCAAAATTTAGTTTGTTTAGGATAATCTCACATTCAACTGGGTATGGTTGTACAGGTCTATGAACCCACTCAAGAGGCTGAAGCAGGAAGAAAATGAACTCAAGCTAGCCTGGGCTGTTACACAGAGAAACCCTGTCTCCCAAACCAAAAACAAACAAATAAACAAAAAAAAGACTCTCACTGCTAAAAAGTAAACCTACAAAGCCAAAGCCCTTCATTCATGCCACTGTGACCCTCCAAACAAAAGTGCTTTTCAACCTGTGGGTCATGATCCCTTCGGGGTCAAACGACCCTTTCATGGGGGTTGCATATCAGATATCTTGCATACTAGATACTTATATTATAATTCATAACAGTAACGAAATTATAGTTATGAAGTAGCATTATATATTTGGTTTTTCCAGACAGGTTTTCTCTGTGTAGCCCTGGCTGTCCTGGACTCACTTTGTAGACCAGGCTGGCCTAGAACTCACAGAGATCCACCTGCCTCTGCCTCCCAAGTGCTGGGATTAAAGGCGTGCGCCACCACCACCTGGCTGCAAAAAATAATTTTATGGTAGAGGGTCACCACAACATATTTACTGTACTAAGGGGTCACAGAATTAGGAAGGTTGAGAACCGCTGCTCTAAACTCACTAGGTTAGAAAAGCCTCTAAATTTATTCCTCAAGGCTACAAAACAGCAGCTAGAAAAGTGCTTCTGGGGCAAACTGTTCTTTCAGAAGACCCGAGCTCTGCTCCCAGCACCAACAGCAGGTGGCTCTGAGGCCACTGGCCTCTGAGAGCACAGATTTCCATATGTGAACACAAACATATATTCCTATAATTCAAGCACACTGCAAGGTGGGGTAATTTAAGATGTTTGTTTTCATGTCTGTCTGTCTTCTCTGAATTGAAACCTTGCTATAACCCTAAATAAAGTCTTGACACCAAACTACTCAACTCATTTAAATAGGAAATGTCAATATACCATTTGGTACCTTTAAAAGCAGAATGTAAATATAGTACCTATTAAAAAAAAGTTTTTGTCATAAAGGTGTGAATAGCTATGGGATAGGAAAAAACCAAAATGATCATTAAGAATATCCTGTTCAAGTATTATAATTGCTTAATTAATTAATTAATTAGCATTGGTGTATTGACTGCATGTATATCTTTTGAAACTGTCAGATCCCCTGGAACAGGACTTTCAGACAGCTGTGAGCTGCCATGTGAATGTTTGGAATTGAACCCAGGTCCTCTGGAAGATCAGTCAGTGCTCTTAACTACTGAGTCATCTCTCTCCAGCCCCTAAGTATTATAATTTAAGAAACTGGTTTTTTAAAACTTGGATGTCATTCAAACTACAATATCATCTGTGTGGTTTAGGGTAGACAGCTAGTCTAGCATGTATAAGGTCCCGAGTTTGATGAAGCCACCACTCCTAACTTCAAAACATCTAAAATGTGTTTAAGGTGACAACTGAAACATTATATTAGAAAACACAATAAGGCATAGGTCTTGAATATTCCACACACATACAAGGATCCCTCAAGGGGGGAAAATTTTTAATTAGATGTGTCGCTACATGTCTGTAATGCTAAAATTTGGGAGGCTGGGCATGTATTTTGCTAAGAGCTCAAGACCAGCCTGGGATTACATAATGAGACACTGTCAACACACACACATTTTAACTGCATAGTATGTCACAAGATTTTTTTTTTTGGAACTTATTTAGGCTCACTTAACTGTATGACAACTATCTCACCACCTTATTTTTATGGATTTTCAAATGGTTCCTTTACATAAATTTAGAAAGTGCTTGTAGTAACAATGCAAACACACCACCTAATGGCAAAAGGTAAGAACTACAACTTTTACAAGGACAATAGCAAAAGGTTGGAAATTCAGTAGTCTCCAACACTTATTAACAGAGAAAAAGAGTATGTGTGTGCTAGTAATCTGGTATTTGTTGCAATTTTTCCAAATAAAATCATTTACCACATAAGGTATTATAGGTAGGTTTTTGTTTATTTGTTTGTTTTTATACTTTGCACAGGAATTTTTTTGTTTGCTTTTCTGTTTTGCCCATCCATTTCTCAAATGCTGGGTTGAGAAAAGAGTTATGATTTGTCCAAAGTCTTTATAAGCCAAGAGTTATAATGTGGCTTACAAATAACAGAAAGTAGATGAGGCACAGAGTTTCCGGCGAAAACCTAGTTATCAACAACCATCTTAGGTAACAACAAATATACTTTTAAAAGTAAGAAGAGATTATTAGGTGGGTATGGTGGCCCACACCTTTAAAATCAGCACACCAGAGCAGAGGCAGGTGGATCTCAGCGAGTTCAGCGATAGCCAGAGCTACACATGACATCCTGCCTCAAAGAGGTGGTAGAGGTAAGGAGTGAAGAGAGAGATGGGGTACAAAGGAAAGGCTGGGAAATAAATGGGAGTGCTAACCCCTGTGAGCACACCTTCGAGCGTGTGCATATCTGTATACCACAAAAACAAATATAACAGTGGTCATCTGGAAGGTGGTCTAGACTTTCTTGAAAGGGGGCCAGGGAAAGATTTACCATCAGTTAAGCATCTCACACATCACAATTGTTAAAGGAAACAAGAATCTTGAATGTGAACATATTCACTCCAGTTTAATATACTAAATTTATCTCCTACTAGAAAACAGGTAATAGCTTTCCATTTCTAACTTAACAGCTTTCTTCTTAAAAAGAAAAAAAAACAGTTAAATAAAACTAAAGGCAAATTAAATAAAACGCCAATAAGAGCATTTTTCTATTTTGAAGCAATTTTGAATTGAGTCTACTCAATATCAAACAGCATTACTGTTTTGAGAGCATAAGACATATAACCAAAAGAAAAAACTTATGCCTGGTGACTATAAAGCAACAATTATTGAACCATATTTTCTTCCTTTGGTGACTACAAAATCTTTACTATGTTTCCATTTCAAATGTCAAGTCCAACAAAGAGCAGCGCAATTAACAAACTTACACCTTTCAGGGGCCCTTGGAGTCTGAGAGAGAGTTTAAGATGCTTTCACTAAAACCACAGAGACATTCACATAAGTGAAGCCTCTTTGTGATTACTATGGCTGATAATGATTAAAGTATGTGCTACATTTAATACAAAAGAGAATGAGAAAAGCAATGGACAGCTGGGCAATGGTATACAAATGTTTATTGGTTTTACAGAACAAAATAAAACGAATCTGCAGTATTGCCCATTATCTTTAGCTACTTAGTATTTTCTTCTCTGAGCTATAAAGACAGCATTAATTAAGATTTATAGGCCCCTTTCCACGGCAAATCTATCAGAATTATTAAGTTACTTTATACTAAAGTCTTCCACCAACACAGGGCTCACTAGTATATATGAACTGTCTTCAACTAGGGCTGACATTAAGTATGAATTCACATGTAATTATGTGTACGGTTAAGTAGTGAGAAGGCATAAGTAGCAATAACATAGCCAATTACAAGACCTGCGAGGACTACCACACAGGCTACTAGAACATGACCCAAAACTACTTTCTTCTGGTGGAAACAGTAGTTGTATTATGTGAGTTTGAATCACAGGCCTGTGACAGAAAACAGGCATCAATACCAACAATATGCCAACCTTCAAAATGAAGGGACTATGTGCTTTAAGGACACACTGAGTTATTAGATGATACAAAATTTACTTTGATTTTTATTGATTCAGAATTTAGTTTTTATCCTTCCAACAAGAAAACTAATTTGCAGAGGATACATTCTTTTCTTCCTGTTATTTTTCTGAGACATTTTTCTATGTAGTCTAGGCTGGCCTCAAATCCTTAATCCTCCTGCCTCCAATTTCCATCTAGGAGGATTATAGATACATACATGTTGTGTGTGTGTGTATATATATATATATATACACATACACACAAAAATATATCTATTTTTAAAATATACACACATATTTTAAAAGAAAATATTTTTAAATCCTGACTGGATTCTTGAAGAAACCCCAAACATGGGGCTTTTTCAGAACTGGTGGCAACAAATTATCTTCTTAAATCTTAAAAACAAACACACAAGCAAAAACTCTGTCCAAATATATTTTCTGACAACATATCCAATCACTTTGCCAATTTGTTTATAGATGGACTGTCTTAAGAGGCTGTCAGTGATGCATAAAATGTTTATATCTTTATATGTAAAACATCGATTTCAAATATATAAATTTAAGAGTTTACCATGATATCTCCTAAGAATTAAATACTAAGTATTTTCTCTGTATATGTTTCTAAAAACTTTCAATGTATTTATATTTGTATTACAAACTTTTTATGTATTTTGTTAATTTGCTTCTTCCCCTCCAAACAAAGTGGGAATTTATTAAGAAAACGCTTTTAAAGAAAGAGTTTTAACAGGGCTTTAAGCTGGGTGTTTAGGACAGCTGCATGCCTCAACTACACTGCAAGTGTAGCTTGAGCTATATAGTGAATCTCTACTTAAAACAAAACCAAGGCAAAACAAAAGGGACAGCATTTTTTGTACACTGTCTAGACATGCAACAAGCTTGGTAGTGTCACTAATTTGCCACTTGGTGGCAGCAAATACAAAAAAGTATTTTCAGTATTTATTTTATTATTTTACCAATATAAAAGTATTTTTCAAATCTTGTATTTTAATCAGAAGTTTCAAATGAATGAGAGGCTTTATAGTTCATCCGGAAAAAAAAAACATACACACACACACACACACACTCACTCACACAAAACAGGGTCTGATTATGCTGTTCAAACTGGCCTCAAACTCAAGATTTTCCTGCCTTGGCTTCTAAGCGCTAGGATTACACACAAGCACAGCACTACTTAGGACAACATTAGAGCTTGGGGTTACTTGTTATATAAACAAGACTGACCAGCCTTTAACTCTTTGTCATCCTTCTCCCTCAGCCCGCTTAATTATTAAGAATACTGGCATGCGCTAGCCAACAAACTCAACTTTGATGGTAATGATTTTAACATTTTCATAGTTAAGTTCAATCTGATTAAAAATAATAGCTTTCTATTACAGCACTGACAGACACAATTTAATCACTTCAAAAAGTATGTGACTCCTGATGCTTATTAAATAACATGCCTCAAAATATAAAAAGACATAAATCTTATTATCTTATTTTAATCAAATTAGGTGATCTAACAATCTATCCCTACAAATACTTATTCAACTTACTGATGGTTCATAACTACTTATATGTGAAGTGCTAAAATTACAGCAATGTACAAGAATTTGTTTGGTTCTATGAATCTTACACAAAATCTCATGTGTTTATTTTACCCAGATTTTGTTATATAGAACAGCAGAGTGAAAAACAGATAGTAAGAGACCCACCTACTCGAGAGCCAAAAAACAGAAACAGACCCCCCCCAAGACTGTAGTTTTCCTCCACCTGTAATTTAATTTACAATGAAAAATTATTACACACAAAAAAGTAAAGTCAGGATATATCACAAAATCTCCTGTTTTGCTTATTGTTGTCCTCTTCTGTTGAAAATAACTAGTCCTCTTCTTAAATTCACAATGTGACCTAAATATTTAAGCTACACCTAATATATATATGTATGTATCTAGGGGGCTGGAGAGATGGCTCAGCAGTTAAGAGTATCAACTGCTCCCCCAGAGGACTTGGTTCGATTCCTAGAACCCAAACGGTGGATCACAATTTACTGTAACTTCAGTTCCAGGGGATCTGATATTATTTTCTGGCCTCTTTTGGGCAGTAGGCATGCATACGATGCACATACATACATACATACATACATACATACATACAAGCAGGCAAAACATCCACCCATATATAAAATAATAATGATGTAAATAGAGCAGCTTCTTGCACAAAATTATCATGGAGCAAAGTATGTTTCATTTCTCAGTAATCTGTTCTCAAAATTACTGCCAAAATGCTTTACAGTAGAAGGCACTGGGTATCGTGGATTCAACCTGAGACTAAATGTGTGGATATACAGATAGATAAATCATGGAGTTAAACACACAAGAAGATTGTGAAGGCCCAGTCTTCAGAGAGCATCTTCTTCAAGAGCAGGGATCAGATCTCATTCACAAAGTGTATCAGTTCTGTGCTCTGCTTAACATAAAACAGTGATGGACTTTTTCTCACAAACGAACACTTCACACTATATTATTACATCTTCTCATAAGAAGTGTCATAACCTCCTATTTTTTTGTGGCTATTCTTATTTCTGCAAGTTTTAAAGCCATAAATTAATGAGCAATTTCACACAGTCCAACCTAATACCAAGAACCCACACCATAAAATTCCAGAGGCAACATTTCTATTTCCTTAAATGCTCATCTCTTCTGTTAGAGAAGAAAGGTAAATGAAGAGTAAACAAAGCATCAAGCAGCTGGCGCCTTCACAGATGTTAACATATATGCACATCAGCAAAGGAGAGAAAGATATACACATTTGTTTATATCTGGAATTCCAAGATATCCCAGTCAATTAATGATGACAGCAGGGAAACCAGATTCCTATTTAATTTTACTATGCTGAGAATTGCATATTGTTTAAGGAAATGCAAAGTGCCAGGGAAGTACTGACTAATTTCTAGGATGGCAAACAAGGCAGGATATTTATTCTTACCACTCCTATTCAATGGAAGTCCTAGCATCATTACGGCAAAAAGAAAGATATACAGCTTGAAAAAAAGAAGGCAAAAATTGCCTTCACTGGCAGAGAACGTACTTGTCTCTGTAGAAAATTACAACAAATCTACTTTAAAAAAAAAAAGCTCCTAGAACTATTGCCTGGCCCCTAAGTTGTTTTTTTTAATAAAACTCATATGTTGTTAGTTTTAGATAACAGCAATGAACAAGTAGAGATCAAAAATTTTTCAGGTACCATTCATAATGGTACCCAGACTCTGGAAAAATTAAGGTATAAACTGCATTTGCCCAGCATGGTATCAAGCAATACAGCTTAAAACATAAACCATGAAATATTGGTGAAAAAAGTGAAAGACTTAATAAGTAGAGATATATGTTAGAGGATGAGAAAATATTCTTACACAATAAGAAATGGCTTTTAATCAGGCAGTGGTGGTGCACACCTTTAATCCCAGCACTTGGGAAACACAGGTAGACAGATCTCTGAGTTCAAGGCCAGCCTGGTCTATAGAGTGAGATCCAGGACAGCAGGGGGGCTACACAGAGAAACCCTGTCTCGGAAAAAACAAACAAACAAAACATTTAAAAGAAATGGCTTTTAATGGCACAAGACAATGAACATTATATTCCTTTCTGCTTAGCTTGTTCAAAGAGGTGAGAATGAAATAAAAAATATGGCTTAGAAAGGAAGACTAAAACTCCATGTCACCACAAAGCAATTGAGGAACACAGCAAAACAATCAAAATTAATTATTTTCATTAATTAAAATCTAACCATTATCTTACAAAATCCTGAAAAATGCTTAATAAAGAAGGAAGTTGCTGCTAGGTATGGTGACACACGCCTTTAAATCTACTACTTGGGAGGCAGAGGCAAGTGGAGTTCAGGTACAAGGGCAGCCTGGTCTATGTAGTGAGTTCCAGGCCAGCCAGAGCCAGACACTGTCTCAGAAAAAAAGAAAGTAAAGAAAGGAAGGAAGAAAGAAATTATTAAACAAGTTATAAAAATCAGTAATAATAATCTCTAAGGAGAGGAAAAAACTGTATTTCCACATTATACTATACTAGTGGTCCTCAACCTTCCTAATGCTGCAACCCTTTAATATATACATTCCTCACTTGTGGCGATCCCAAACCATACATTTATTTCATTTATCTCCAAGAAAGGGCAGTTGCTAGGTTTATTAGAAAAAGACTTTTTTGTTTGTTTGTTTTGTTTTGTTTTCAAGACAGGGTTTCTCTGTGTAGCCCTGGCTGTCCTGGACTCACTCTGTAGACCAGGCTGGCCTTGAACTCACAGAGATCTACCTGCCTCTGCCTCCCGAGTGCTGGTTTAAAGTTGTGCGCCACCACGCCCAGCTGATAGAAAAAGACTTTTAATCAACTGTCTTAAATATGTTTTTTTTAAAGCTAATAGAAATCTTGGACAAAGAACTAAAAGAAACAACAACTATAAGAGAGAGAGAGGGAGAGGGGGAGGGGGAGGGAGAGACAGATGGACAGACAGAGACACAAAGTAACTAAAATAAAAAGGAGCTACAGAGTTTGAAAAGATCATCAAAGCTGCCAATCAAAGCTGCCAGGCTAAAACGACTATGGAGACTGGAAACTCGGCAAGACTCAGGAAAGTAATAATTAGAAAGCAGAAGCAGGCACACAGACCTTACTTGGGAGGAGGGGACACTACTATTATGGTTAGTATAATTGTGTATCAACAATTAGATAACTCACATGAACTGAAAAACCTACCCCAGACCAAAACCATAAAACAAAAATAAGACAACAACAAAGTAAGATTTAACTGGTGATCAAGAAGTCCCCAATACGGGCGGTGGTGGCGCACGCCTTTAATCCCAGCACTCGGGAGGCAGAGGCAGGCGGATCTCTGTGAGTTCAAGGCCAGCCTGGTCTACAAAGCGAGTCCAGGACAGCCAAGGATACACAGAGAAACCCTGTCTCGAAAAACCAAAAAAAAAAAAAAAAAAAGAATTCTTAGAATGAAAAATTAAAAAAAGAAGTCCCCAATAGCACATGGAGAGATGGCTCAGTAGTTCAGGACACTTGCTGCTCTCACAGAGCATGGAACCCAGTTCCCAGAGCCCATGTGTGTGGACATAACTACCTGTAGTTCAGGACACTTGCTGCTCTCACAGAGTATGGAGCCCAGTTCCCAGGGCCCATGTGTGGACATAACCACCTGTATGTAGTTCAGGACACTTGCTGCTCTCACAGAGCATGGGAGCCCAGTTCCCAGAGCCCATGTGTGTGGACATAACCACCTGTAACTATAGAATGCTAACAATATAAAAATAGGAAAAGATTTTCAGAAAAAAACAAAATAGTATGCTTCATGATTAAAACACTCAAACAATGCAGAAGAAAACTTCTTTACCATTATAAAGAACACTTAGGAACACAGAGTCATTTGCTTTTTCCAGGAATGCATTACCAGTTTTTCAAATTGAATTCATAATCTCATTAGGATTAAAAAAGATTTCATGGCACTATAATTTTAAAAATTTACATAGAAGACAAAAGCATAATCAATAGGCTGGGGGGGGGTAGGGGAGGATTGATTTAACACAACATATAAAAAGAAAATTCCAGAATGCTAAGAATATACTGGGAAAAGATTTTCAGAAAAAAATAACAGTATTCTTGGGATATTGGTATGGTTTATACAAAAGAAGGGGAAGCAAAAAATATCAGCAGGTATGATTATATTACAATTAAAGTTTTCTGAACAAAAGGCTCCTAAACAAAATAAGAAAATAAGCCACTTACTGAGATATGGCAAAGCCAACAAGATTCATAGCCTATAAACAGATACAAATAAAAAGACATACATTAATGACTACTTTGGTGGTTTGAATGAGAACAGCCCCCAAAGGCTCATATAGTGGTGGAAACCTTTGGGAAGGGTTAGGAGGTATCCTCTTGTTGGAGCAAGTGTGTTGCTGTAGGCACGCTTTGGGCTCTAAAAAGTTCACACCATTCCCAGTTAGTTCTGTCTGTCTCCAACTTGGAGACTCAACATGTTCTTAGCTATTCTTGCTGCCCTCACTTGGTTCTGTCATCATGGACTCTATCCCCCTGAAACCACTTTTTTAAGTTGTCTTGGTGGTATTGATTTTATTACAGGATAGAAAAGTAACTAAGACAACTACATTGTAAGAAAAAACAAAAACAAAAAACAAGGCAATTCACCAAAGATAAAAATGTATCAAAATGAGCCTGGTGTCGTGGCCTGCGAGTGGCAGTGGCTGCAGCGGCCTGCGCATTTAATCCTAGCACTTGAGAGGCAGAGGCAGGTGATCTCTTGCGTTTGAGGTCAGCCTGGTCTACACAGTGAGTTCCAGGACAGCCAGGGCTACACAGAGAAACCCTGTTTCAAAAAAACCCCACAAAATTAAAAAAAAAAAAAATCAAAACATATTCAGTCTCACTATGAATGTGGTAAATGCAAATTACAGCAACATATCACTTGATATACAAACATCAAATTGTAAATTTAAAATAATTCTTAGCAAATTTGGAAGAAAAATTAGCAATTGCTTGTACCAACATAAATTCTATAACTACTTTGAAGAAAACAGTAATTATAGTAAAATATATACATTTTCTCTCTATATATAGATCTATATATATCTATATATATATAGAGAGATCCCAGTAATTTTGCTTCCTCATATCAATCTCAGAAATATTGAAGATAAAATGACATACCAGAATTTCTATCACAGCACTATTTGCTCAAAATTGAACACTATGTAGCTACAGTGTGTTACAGCAATAAACTGGTTTATCTAGATGGGATAAATAGCAACTGAAGCATATAATAACAGGTAAATTTTAGAAGTATCAGAACAGATAAAGTATATTTATTTTGCTTTTTAGTAAATAAAGGTGATAATACATATTTGCTATATTGCTGCTATGTAAATACAGCATTTTTGGGAAAAAAATCAATGATATAAGCTACTTTCTTGTTTTTTAATGATTTACTTATTTTATATACATTGGAGTTTCACTTGCATGTGTGTCTGGGTGAGGTTGGTGGATCACCCGCAACAGGAGTTACAGACAGCTGCCATGTGGGTGCTGGGAACTGAACTTGGGTCTTCTGGAAGAACAGCCAGTGTTCTCAACTGCTGTCGCTCTAGCTCTATCAGCCACTTTCAAGGTGGTGACTTACAGAAAAATAAGGGTCCAGCTCTATTTTTATTTTGTTTTGTTTGTTTTTCCAGACATGATTTCTCTGTGTAGTAGCCTTCGCTGTCCTGGACTCCCTTCGTAGACTAGGCTGGCCTCGAATTCACAGAGATCCACCTGCCTCTGCCTCCTGAGTGCTGGGATTAAAAAAAGCGTGCACCACCACGCCTGGCCAGCTCTACTTTTATATGGAGTGACTTTTTCTTTAAGAGAAAAAAAAAATGTCAAAGTGCTGAATCTGTTTATTCAGGCAACAGAAACTTACGTTTCTACTGAATATATTTTACTTTAAACGTTCAATTTAAGAAAAAGCATTGACTACAGCAGACAAACAGAACAGGGCATGGTTGGAAAAGACTACTGCCATGGTTAATCTTGATTGTCAAACTGACGGGAAACAAACCTCTGGGCTTGTCTGTGAAGGATTTTCTAGCTTAAGTTAACTGAGGTTGTGAGAACCACCCTAAACTGTGCGTACGTAGCAACTGTGCTGGAGTCTCGGACCGAATAAAAAGGAGAAAGCAAGACAAGCACTAGCAGGCATCGCTCTCTGCTTCTTGACTGTGAACACAGTGTGACCAGCACATCCTCAGGTCACTCTGCCTTCCCTGACAAGACAGAGCAGTGGTTTTCAACCTGGGGGTCGCAACCCTTTTGGCAGTGGGGATTGGGGGAGGGATGTCCCTGGTAGAATAATCCTTTCACAGGTGTAACATATCAGACAGATATACTTCATATCAGATATTTACATTATGACTCATAACAGTAGCAAAATTACAGTTATGAAATAGCACCACAAATAGAGAAACTATATTAAAGGGTCACAGTATTAGGAAGGTTGAGAACCACTGTGATAGACTGTATTCCCTGGAACTCTAAACCAAAATAAACCACTTTATAAAATGTTGTTAGGCATTTTGTTGCAACAACAGGACAAGTATCTAATGTAAGTATAATGATTAGAGAATTACTGTATTAATCCAAGTAAGAAGTAACAGCAGTTTGAAAGAAGTCTATAAAAGTGGAAAGGAGATCAATTATTAGATGGAATATAAATTAGGACTAGAAAGATCTTCCATTAATTATATAAGCAATGCATAACCGTGAATCATTTCCCTTTTAAAACTCTCCTATATTAACAAGGCAAAGGGAAGGGGATTGCTTCAGGAAAATGATTTCTAAGCCAGTTTAGGTAAGAGCCTGTCTCAAAATAAACAACAAAATAAGCAAAAATAAATGAGTACATAAACATTTATGAAAGACAACATACAAACAGCCATCAGTTACATGAAAAGATGCTGAAAGTAACTCATCATTAAGAACAGGCACATTGGTGCTGGAGAGATGGCTCGGCAGTTAAGAGCACTGACTGCTCTTCCAAAGGACTTGGGTTCAATTCCCAGCACCCACATGGCAGCTTACATCTGTCTGTAACTCCAAGATCTGATACCATCCCACAGACATATATGCAGGCAAAACACCAATGCAAATATAAATTATTTTTAAAAACAGGAAAATGTAACCAAAAACTATTATATCATTCGTGTGTGTGTGTGAAAATAACCACTACTACCTAAGAGAAAAAAATGAGTGGTGGTGAGAATGTGCAGAAGAAAACCTCTGTTCACTGCTGATGGGAATGTGTATTAGTAGAACCATCAGTTTAAAAAGGAAAAAAAAGTAAAAAAGTTACTCAAAACAATAAAAAATACCAGAACTTGCTTGCCAGGCAACCTTGAGGATCAGAGTTCAGAACCCTAGCCATGCAGACATATATGCACACACTAAATACATAAATGTAAAAAAATAAAAAGGGAGAGAAAGTATTTTTAGCACATATGCATTTTACTGTAACCTACCACATGAGGTCAGATGTGAAATTTTCCACCAGTAGTAACACATGGGTATTCAAAAAGTTGTAGAATTTTGGATTTGGGATACTCAAGCTGTATATGTAAATGTCTTCAGAGAAATGGGAATCTTGTCACTGGTAACGACATAGACATCATGTTAACTGAAATAAGGTACAATGAGACAATTATTTCAAAAAGCCAAGACTTTTAGATAGATAGTGGATAAGAAGCTGTTTTCATGTGACCCAGTAAAGGTAATAAAGGTTATAATGAGAGAGGAAAATGAGTCAGAAATTCACGAAGGTAGTAATAGGATGGCTGAAAAATAGAGAAAAACAGAAGAGTGACTCAGTGAGAAGACAGACATACAGCTTCACCTGGATAAGCTCCCTAGAAGGCAAAGGGAAAGAAAGCAGAAAACTCATCCGAAATCCTGACTTAACATAAACTAGGAAAAACGCACATGTACAAATTCAACTCACTTGCACATCCTTGTCCTTAGCATCTACCTGCAGTCTAATGTGAGAGGACCCAGAAAAAAGCTATACTAGCATTTTATCTCTGCTTTTACCGTGTTTATCCTTTTTCATTTTTACCATATTCTATTAGTACTTTGGATATCTTATTTTAACCTTTTTGTTTTTTTTTTTTTTTTTTTGGTTTTTCGAGACAGGGTTTCTCTGTGTATCCTTGGCTGTCCTGGACTCACTTTGTAGACCAGGCTGTCCTCGAACTCACAAAGATCCGCCTGCCTCTGCCTCCCAAGTGCTGAGATTAAAGGCGTGCGCCACCACCGCCCGGCTTAACCTTTTTGTTTTTATGAACCCTTCTTACACTTATCTAATGTTTCCTTTTTTAATTGTTCTATCACTCTCTTAATTTCAAAGTGTATGCTGTTCTTTCCACTTGAAAACATTCACAACATTCTTCACTTTTTTTTTTTACTCATTTTATTATTTAACCTCCCTTCTATCTTCTGTATTGCTCCTTTCCCCTATCTCTTTTTATCTCATTCATCAAAAATTTCTACATTTACTCTCAATAGTTTTTAGCTTTACAAGCTTTTTGTTTTTTGAGACAGGATTTCTCTATGTAGCCTTGGCTGTCCTGGAATTCGCTCTGTAGACCAGAATGGCCTCAAACTCAGAGATCCTCCTGCCTCTGCCCCCACCGCCCCAAGTGCTGGGATTAAAGGCATGCACCACCATGCTTTTGTATTTTTGTCATTTTCTACTTGATCTATTAGTGGGCTCCAAAAGATACCTAATTCTTAAAATTGGCACATACATTCACACTCAAGCATGAATGCTAGTGCCTTGAGGGGAGGTTAAAAGAATACGCATATGGGAGCAGGTGACTGTACCTTGATTTGGGTACTAGGACTCGGGTCTGGAAGAGCAGCAGTTCACACTCAAGCACTGACCATCCCTCCAGTTCCCTTTGACCCTGTGTAAGTCTATTTCTACACTTACTCAGTTTGATGATGCTGTTACAGCAGTTTGTTTTCTCCTCTCAATGGAACTAGAAATGGAACTACAAAAACAGGTAGTTCACTGAGAAACTCCCAAATAAAACACGGAATTCGATCCAGAACTACTCCGAAAAGATAAACAAGTCCACTATAATTAAGAAGACAGACCATTTTTTAGGGGGCTGGGAAGAAGGCTCAGCGGTTAAGAGCACTGGCTGTTCTTGCAAAGGACCTGGGTTCAAATCCCAGCACCCCAGCACCCACTTGGTAGATCACAGCCTTCTGAAACTCCAGTTCCAGAGGGTCCTGTCTCTCCTTTGGCCTCTGTGGGTTCCAGACATAAAAGTAAGTGACATACACACACACACACACACACACACACAAAATTAAATTAAATTTTTAAAAAAGGTGTAACATTTTGAAATGCATATGCACTAAATGTTGGGGTTCTCATCCTAACAGTCTGTGATGTCAGCATCTTACTCCAATCAATAGACAGTTGCTCCAGCCTTTTAAAGGAAATTCAGAGTTAATCATACCACAGGTTAAATGCACTTAATAGACGTGTAGAGAAGAGCCCACTCAACAACGGGGTGTCTTCTCAGCAGTCCATGGAATTTTCTCTGACTCTCTAAACATTTGAAATTAAGGAAAAAACTTAAAAACTCTTAGATTAAAAGAAAATTAGCCGGGCGGTGGTGGCGCACGCCTTTAATCCCAGCACTTGGGAGGCAGAGGCAGGCGGATCTCTGTGAGTTCGAGGCCAGCCTGGTCTACAAAGTGAGTCCAGGACAGCCAGAGCTGTTACACAGGGAAACCCTGTCTCGAAAAACCAAAAAAAAAAAAAAAAAAAAGAAAATTAAAAGCACAAATCATCAGAACCTGAGATACAGCAAAGGCATTTCCTAACAGGAAGTGAATAGCCATGCTTACATTTAAGAAGCAGAGCAATCTCAAATAAACAGTTTGCTGATAGATACACTTTAAGGTCTTAGAAAGCCAAACCCACTATCAGTAGGATAGAAATAAATTAGGGTAGATATTTTTTTTAAATGGAGAATAAAATATAAATAATCGATAAAGTTGGCTCTTTGACAAAACAAAGACGATTGACAAACTCTTAACCAAACAAACCAAAACAAAGGGAAATGCTCAACTTAATGAACAGTTGAAAAAAGTAACAAATACCAAAGAAATCCAGAGGAATGCTTTGAAAATTGATATTCCAAACTGGAAAATGTAAATGCAATGGAGAAATTCCTATACATAGGGCCTACCTACTAAAATAACATAAAGATGATAAACAACCTAGACCCAGATAAACAATGTAACTGGGTCAATAATAGAGTCTCCCAACAAAAGTCTTGCCTAAACAGAGTCACTGTCAAATTCTACCAAAGCTTTAGAGAAGAGCCAACACTAGTGCTCCTCAAACTAGGCCTTGGAAGGCAGGAAGATCTCAGCAAGTTCGAGGCCAGCCTAGCTTACATAGTGAGCTCCAGGACAGCCAGGTAGACAGAGAACATGGAAAGAAAGAAAAAAAAAGAACGGGAAGGAAGGAAGGGAGGGACGGAGGGAGAGGAGAGAGGGAAGGGAGGTAAGGGAAGGAAGGAAGGGGAGGGGAGGGGAGGGGAGGGGCGGGGGAAGTCAGTCAGTTAGTCTCAATAAAAAACTTGCAATTAGCTGAGGGTAGTAGCATGCCCTTAATCTTAGCACTCAGGAGGCAGAGGTAGGCAGATCTGTGAGTTCAAGGCTAGCCTGGTCTACATAGTGAGTCCAGGACAGCCAGGGCTACACAGAGAAACAGAGAAACCCTGTCTCAAAAAACAAAAACAAGAAAAAACAAAGTTGCAATTAAATAAATTAATTGAATTAAAGAACTGAGCTGGGGAAGACTGTCCAGTCTGTGGGTATGTAACCAGAGCCTGATGCACCGCAAGGAAAGACTGCTGGAACAGAGTAGGTTCTGAGACAGAGGATAAAGTGTGGTGTGTAGGCCCGAGATTCTCCACAGACACCTTGGAGATAAAGCCTGGAAAAGCTGCCAACACCCTCCTACTGCCTAGATGAATTAACTACAAAGGAAAGAGGGAAGTACCCTGGGGAATCTGGTATAGTTTTCTGATGGACAGGGATGGGAAAAGATTTCCCAGTGTCAAAAGTATATGAGCAGGCATTCAGAAAGCACATTTTAAAATCTTTTTATTTATTTATTCGTTTACTTTTTTGGTGGATTTCACATCATGCATCCTGAGCCCACTCTTCTCCTACCTCCCCTCAGACCCACCCTCTACCCTCGAAACCTCTCCCAACAGAGGAAAAAAAACCCAAACATTCATTGTGGAAGCTGTAGTGTGTCACAGTGTGCCCCACAATATTCCCTCTTGTTCATACATTTTTGTTTGCAAATGCCCATTACAATTATTCCTTGGTCTGGTACAAGGCCTCTGGCTTCTGCTACTTTGTCAATACTGGAACCTCACTGGGACTCCTCTCGGATATCCTATTGTTGCCCTGTGTCATGGAGATCCTGTAGTTTTGGGTCTGTGGAACTGGCCTCTTCATGCACCCCAACAGTTGATCCATGCAGTAGATGTTGAGGTGGACCAACTCAAAGCCCTGGTTCTGGGACTGCACCCCCAAATCTAGGTCCAGCTCTATGGGGAACGCACAATTCTTAAGACATCAGGGACAAAGTTGTAATTGATGGCAGGGTGACCTTAGAAATTCTAGAAGTAGTCTTCCCACAGGGAAATTCTCCTCAATATGAGATACTGATTTATCTTGAACATTTCACAGATAATTCTACAAAAGAGAGTCAAAGGAGAGGAAGAAACCACATCATCACAACTAGGAAGGAATACTAAGATTATTTCATTTTATCGTAAAATTTTTAAATTTGTATTTCTGTACTTTAATTGTCCAGTTAGTTTGAACTTACATCTTGCTCAAATAGGCCTTTATGAATTCCCTTTCTAATTTTTTCCAAGTGTGTTATGACACATCTATATGTGCTATCTGCTTGCATTTCTGTGTGTAGAAAGAGGATGAACGTACACATGCAGAAAACTGACAGGTTTCCTGCTGTATCATGATTTACCTGTGAAACAGGGTTTCTCACTGAACCTGAAGATCTAATTTCATCTAAGTTGGTGGTCCAGCAAGCTCTGAGAACCTGTCTGTCCCCTCCCTCCACTGTTAAGGTTACAGGCATCAACAGTCCTGCCTGACTTTTACATGAATTGGGGATTCGAGCTCAGGGTCTCATTTTTGCACATTGAGTGCTCTTCCCCTCTGAGCCATCTCCTCAGTCCAAATGTCCTCTTCTTTCTCTGCACACAGTGGAACATATTTTCTCATACCTCTAATCAATATACTTTTCTTCTAGTTCATGTATTACTTCTTTTCTCTATCCCAATCTCTCTCACTTTACTACTTAAGCTACATTTTCCCTTAATTGGTACTCTAGTACTATTACCTCTAAATCTTACCTACAATTGTCTCTACTGCAAGTTCATACTGGGAATGCTGTCAAGTTATTGTTCTGTTGCTGCAGTCAATTTTATTTAAATTATATTAATTTATATTAATTAATTTTTATTAATAATTAAATAATAGCAATGACCAAAAATCTAAGTGAAGACATCTCACCAAGATTCACATAAAAACAACGAAAAGAGAAAAAAATTAAACCTATACAGCCATCCCAAGAGAAGTACAACAGACAATGGAGAAACACAAATACAAAAATGAAACAAGCCACTACAAAATGAAAAGCAAAGATAATGAGACTGAAATTCTAGAAAAAAAAAAGATTTTAAATTTCTGGTTTCTTGTCTTTTGATAAATCTGTCAAGTAAAGCAAATAAATCAGTAATTTGGAAGAACATGGAGGAAATTTTCAGAAAGGAAACAAAAATTCTAGAAAAGAACCACAGAAATGATGAAAATGGAAGTATTAATCTACCAAATTAAAAAAGCACACACAGAGTAGAAAGCATTATCAACAGACAAGACCATAAAGAACAAAGTTCAAGGATGGAGTCAAGTTTAGAACACTATTTTCAGTCACAGGTAAAGGGGAAAAGGTATGACTGCAACTTTCAAGAACCCTGGAAAAATGGTGAAGTAATAATCACCTAAGAATCTGTGAAGCAGAAGAAACTAAGGTAATCAAAGACACAATGTAGTCAATAAAATTACAGTAAAAATATTAGACAAAATGTTGAGAAAATATGGACATCCAAACACAAACGGTATTTTGAATATGACTACAAATGATCCTCTAAACAAAACAGCAGTCACAATGCCAAATATGCAAAGAAAATAACATTAAAAGTTGTAAGAAAAATGCCAACTCATAAAAGGAAATACATCAAGATAGTATCATATCTCTCATCAGCAACCCTAAAAGCCAAGAAAGCATGGAATGGTATATTTCAATACCACAAATCAAAACAAACTATCAACCAAGACTGCTATGCCCAGTAGCTTCCTCTTAGAACTGATGAAAAAAAAAAAAAAAGATTTTAAAGACAAATACAAATTAAAGCAATTCATGGCAAGCAATCTGCCATGCAGCAAACACAGGAATAACATACAGAGAAAAAGAAAGGTTATGAAAGCACAGAAAATATATCTCCTAAGAGAAAAGGATGAACAAAGCAGAGGCACATGATGCTCCACACAGAAACCAGATCAACTGGGATCTTGTCAGGATCATGGGAGGTGGAGGATCCACCCTAAATCTGGGCCACACCTTCTGGTAGCATCCCACTTAAAAGCACATGAAGAAGCTTTTTTTGCTTGATTGCCTTCATTCTGCTGCTGCCACTGAAGAATTCCTTCACTGGTACTGGAATCTACTTCCTTGGGATTCCAACCCAAACCTCAGTCCAGCTAGCTAAGCCTCGTGAGCTGAAGAAGGAAACTACCAGATTCTTGGCCTTTCCATCAGGAGTGGCAGCCAGTCAGCCATTTTAATAAATCCTCTTTTAACATTCATATACATTCATCCTATCAGTTCTGTTCCTCTAAAGAACCCTGACAGATACAGAATTCTTCATAGCTTTATAGGGTGTACTTTTCCAATGGCTTTACAGATTTTTCTTAAAGTCTTACTTAAAACCAGACCAAACTTATCCTTTTCTTTTCAACAGCAGGATTCTAAATCAAGGCAATCCTGATTAACTGTATGAAGAAATATGTGAAGTTGGGCATGGTAGTGTACACCTTTATGGCAGAGGCAGGTAAATCTGAGTTTGAGACAACCCTGGTGTACAGAGCAAGTTCCAGGATGACCAGGGCTACACAGAGAAATCTTGTCTCAAAAAAAAAAAAAGAAAGAAAGAAATGAACGTAATAATAACAACAACAACTCATTCATTCATTAAAACGTACAGAGAGAACCCCCTGGCCATGGACAGAGACACCTTGTTGATAGTCTTGTTTTTACATCAGTCAGGGACAAAGCAGATGGCAGTCCTCTGCTCATCCTAGCTTGATGCCTGGCTTGGTGGCCAAAGCTGTTTTATGCCTAGGACTCATAAAAATCAAATCAAATCCAGCCAGTGCAGTGCAGTGCAGTGCAGGAGGAGGAGACCTGCAGACTGGAACACCATCCACAGACCTGTCCTCCAGCAAACAGCACAGGTGGGCCATAGACAACCTCCTGAGGAAGGAGAACGTTACCCAAGGGCCCACCAAGCAGCGTGGCCAGCCTGCAGCTAGAGCTACCATAATGTGTGAGTATGTGGTGGTCAGATGGGAGAAAAATAGAAGGGAAACAGCTTCATCATTATGAAAACAGATGGACTGAAGAGGGATAGTCTATTGTGAGTGGCCAGCCCCACCACCTGGGGCCATGGTGAGGTCTCATGAGGTCTGCCGAGGACCATGTCCTTGTCTGTGGTAGAGTGGACACAGGTGCAAAAGTGATGGCCTCCCACCCTGCCCTCAACCCCTCCAGCTGTTGGGAAATCTCCTCAAAGGGTCATGAGCCCAGGAGAGGTAGCCCTGCCTCTTACCTAAACAGCACAGCAGAGCTGATACTGGTGGTGGGGGCACAAGCGAGCCAGTCCTGAGGGCAAATGTCATTTCCACTCCACTCCCTCTCTCTTAACAGCATGATCATCCATGATCAGACCAGTGGCCTTGAGGGAAATCGAGGTAGGAACTGCAGAGGGTGAACAGACTCTCTGGAGGCAGGCTTCACTGAGAAACTCGTTTAACTGGGGCAAACAAAGGCTATTTAAACCTTTGGGAAGTGGGTAGAGGCTTTCAGGGTGAGCGTACATCACTGGCCAGAGTCAAGGTGTTGGGAATGCCTGATTCACATGAAAAGGAATTCCAGGTGCTTGCTGGACATGACCTTATAAGGAAAGAGGAAGTTTAACCTGTAACTTGGCTACCAGGATACACAGCCACCTCAAGGGTGGCAGAAATGGAGGTCATATAGCTGCATGTACCAGGAAATGCAGGACCAGAGCAGGGAGGGAAGAGTTGTGCTCCTGCCAGTCTCAGGACCAGATCTTCAGGGTCTAGACACACATCTACCTCACTCTTGATCCAGACCAGCTCTTCCGGTAGGCCACAGAGCTCCTCAGCCCTAAGGTGAGAATGTGGGAGAGCTGGCCCCACCACTCGTCTGCCATGAGGTGGCATGGGTGCAGGGGTGATCTCTCCCCCTCCTACGTGGTAGTCAGGAGAGCTATCCCTTCCCCCTCACTGGATATAGCACTCAGGAGAGCAGACCCTGCATCTCACGTGTATAACACATTGGAGATGGTCCTGATAGCAAAGGCATGGGTGAGCCAGGCCCAAGGGTGTGAGAGTGGGAGAGCTGGCCCAGCCCTTCCTAGACTTCAACACTTAGCATAGTGGCCCCTTGTGGTGGATTTCTCTGGAAGCACAGTTGTGTTAAATGAATGTGGTTTTTGTTTTGGTCTCAAGTGTGGGATGTGGGGGTGCTTTGTACACCACTGAAAAACAGACTCGTGAAAGAGGCATACAAGACATCCTGATGAAAGAGCACATGATGTTTTGCCAGCTGGAAAACTGTCACATGTGGGGAACATACTTATATCCTTTGATGGACTCCTTGGAGAGCTCATCTTGGTCAACAGGAAGTACCTTGTGCACAGGGTGTGAAGTTGGCCAATTGGAAGGCGTCCTTGTGCAGGCATGAAAAGGAGGCTCCAGAAATGCAGAGGGGCTATTTGATTGGTATCACTTCTCATCACTGCTTTGCTTCGAAAGCCTCAAGACAACACTTTGCCAAAGTTTGCTGCTACCTTGCTCAAGATTGTGGCCCAGATCAGGCTGAGCCCAGGTTAGGCTTAGCTCAGATCACTCCATTTAGGGGTGTGAAAGCCGCTGCTTCTTCTGCTGTCCTTGTTGATGCTCCTGATTAGCCTTGCTCTCTTTGCAGCTGTTTGCTATGTTCCTGTTGCTAATTTTATCTTTTCCTGTGTATGCTGATTTGGCTGGACTGCTGACAAATTGTCCCAAGGACCAGCAACTTAAAAGGTCTATATCCTTTCTCTAGTGCCTCAGATCAGTGGGTTGGAAGGTATTTAGAGTTATTAATAAATAGTTTTAAAGTATGCCTTCACACGCCCTTACCCTGCCCACTACTGACTGGGTAGCACAGTGGAGCTTGCTCTGGAGGCGTGGATGCAGGTAACAGAATGTAGGGCCTGAGAACAGGAGAGCTGACCCTGCCTCCTGCTGATGGTGGCATTGGGTGGCCTAGCCTGCGCAGTGCTGGAGCGTTTGTCCTGGTGACAAGGGAGAGCCAGTGTGCTGACCAGCTCAACTACCATCGAGGTCAAGATCCAGGGCTCTGCGCTGGCCCACCCCAAAATCTAGATCATCTGTGAATGGTTGGGACAAGTGAAAAGGTCAGCCCTGTTGTTCTAAAGCTGCAAGATCTCCATGACACAGGGCAACAACAGGATAACTGAGTCCTGATGAGGATCCAATATTGATGGTGTCACAGAAGCCAGAGATCTCTGATTAATTATTACTCATTGCAATGAACATTTGCAAGTGAAAATGTATGGACAGAGGGATACATTGTGGGACACACTATGACATGCTACAGCTTCCACAATGATATGCTCCCTATGCTTTGATTTTGCTGTTGTTGTTGGTGGTGGTGGTGTGCGTGTGTGTGTGTGTGTGTGTGTGTGTGTGTGTGTGTGTGTGTGTTATTTTCAGGTAGGTTGCAAAGGCAAAGGGAAGATATGCGGGAATGTGGAGACGAGCAGGACTGAAGTGCATGATGTGAAACTCACACACACAAAAAAATCAATTAAAAAAACCCTACAGAGAGTATTTTCAGTGTTTTTCAAGACAGAAAGTCTATGATCGTCATTGAGGGTTAGAATAAAGATATAATGTGTCAAAAATTAAAATGTTCTCTATTTCTCTTTTTACTGGTATATAATTTCTCACCTTCAAGTGTCAAACTTTACGTTGCTTCTTTGCAACTTTCATAACACAATGCTTTCTCCATAATCACACGTCTATTATGGCCTGGAAAACAATTCATTCACCACCTCCTAATTATATTTTTCATTCTGATTTAATTTTCCAATCATCTGATTTATAATAAATTTTTGAGCCACAGGAAGTCAGAATTTATTAATCATTATTAAATTCAGTCCTATATTTCATTTATTAAAACTATATTCACGGGTTTGGGCTCAGTGGTTAAGAGCTCTGGCTGCTCTTCCAGAGGACCCAGGTTCAATTCCCAGCACCCACATGGCAGCTCACAAATGTCTGCAAACTCCAGTTCCAAGGGATCCAACAGTCTCTCACAGATGTACATGTACCAATGCACATAAAAATAAGAATAAATAAATTTTTTAAAATTACATTCAATATTCAGGTCTAGGGAAGGGGGATTTTTATCAAAGCCCGGTGAATTTAAATCTAGCCTGTGGCAGCCTAACCCACCAAAAAAAAGAAAACTTTGTCCAGAATGTCCTAAGGGACGTATGTTAGTGGGCCACCTGTTCTAAAAACCTTGCATCGACTAATCCCTCACATTTTAAATTCCCAAGGAGCTGAAAGAGTTTTTGTTTATGGCAGTTATTTCTTTTAATGGCTACTATATTCAAAATTAAAACTGAGAAAATAACCGAAATATTTTTATTAAAATGAGATATGCAGCAGTGCTTTAACTTTTCATTAGCTCTTTAATGCCTGGCTCGCTTAACAAAAACCAGCAGGGGTCGGAAAATGCTACTTTATTCAACTGTACAAATCTCCCAATTATTGATACCTTTCATCAGATACAACCCCCCCCAAAGAAGCCTAACACAATGGCTAATGCCAACAACCAAAAAGTCTATATATATTGCAAAGTTAGGCATAGGTGGCCAGTACTGATTTCTCCAATAATACTTTCTGTTTTAACATTATAATGTTTTTGATGGTAAAAAATGATAGGTACATTTCTTGAAGTGATAAATTTACTTTTTTCCTTTTCAATGGAATAATTGAGTCTAAATAAATATTTGTCAGTTATTCTTTCAAATAAAAATGTTTTTAAGTCTAGTTTAAATAAGCAACTAACAGGGCATTTCTCCTGTGAAGTACTAAAGCATTTTTGCTTTCCACAAAGGCAAGACTTAAATGTAATCAAAGATTTTTTTTTTTTCAAGACAGGGTTTCTCTGTGTAGCCTTGGCTGTCCTGGACTCGCTGTGTAGACCAGGCTGGCCTCAAACTCAGAGATCCGCCTGCCTCTGCCTCCCAAGTGCTGGGATTAAAGGCGTGCATCAACGGCCAGCTCAAAGAATTTTCTTTCTTTGAGTAGAAATGAAACATAGGGTCTTACATATGCCACCATATGGTAGTTTGAATGAGAATGGCCTCCATAGGCTCGTACATTTGAATGGTTAGTCAACAAGTAGTGAAAATGTTTGGGAAGGATTAGGAAGTGTGGCCTTGATGGAAGAGGTGTGTCACTGGGGGGGTGGCTTTGAGATTTCAAAGGCCCATATCAGGCCCAGCTGTCCCTCTCAGCCTGCTGTCTATGGATCAGGATGTAAAGGTCTCAGCTACTGCTCTAGTGGCATGACTGTTTCCTACCATAATGGTCATGGAATTATCTTCTAAAACTGTAAGCAAGCCCCCAGGTTACTTTCTTTTATAGGAGTTACCTTGGTCATGGTGTCTCTTCACAGCAACAGAACAATAACTAAGACACATCATCTTGATACCTAACAAGATGCACAGTAAGGACCACAATTTTTGCACCACCAGCACATTGTTTCACTGTATCAAATACTTAAATAGTAAAAGCAATTCTTCATAGACTCATGAAGACAATTCAACAGGATAGACTACTACTCAAATTCATTCTGAAGAAAGCAATGCTTTCATATGAAAGTTAAAGACATCATAAAATAAAGACAAAGTACCAGCAAACCAAATGCATACACAATAGGACTTATATAATTTATCTAGTCTTAAACCATAAAACATAAGCTTACCACACAATCTAAACAATTTTATCCCTAGAACTATTTCCAGGAGAAATTAAAACACATCTTTACAAAGACTTATATGTGAGTATTCATAGTCATATCATTCATATTTCCACAATTAGGAAACCATTCAAATTTCCATCAATTGGACTGCATTTGGTATATCCATATAAAAGAATACCATTCAACAATGAAGAATTAATGTTTAAAAATAAATGAATCTTAAATATTTATGCAAAATGACAAGCCAGACCCAACCCTGCCAGCAAACAGAAATCATCTACTTATAATTCTGTTTATTTAACATTAACAGAGAATGTAAATCAACAGACTACTAATTGGCAGTGGTCTGGGGTGGGAGGTGGACTAGGGATGACTGAGATATTGGTACAAGACATATTTTGGGGACCTAGAGAGATGGCTCTGCAGTTTAAGAGCACTGGTTGCTCTTTAAGAGGACCCGGGTTCAATTCGGAGCATCCACACGGCAGCTCACAAGTGTCTCTAATCCAACACCCTCACACAGACATACATGTGATACACATGAATTTTTTTAAAAGGTATTTTTGGCATGATAGAAATATCAAAACTTGGATTATACAGTTGCAAATATTCTACTAGTTAAATTTGCTGAACACAAATTGTATTCTTAAACAGATGAATTTCAGCACAGATTACTCAACAAACTGTTTTAAAAATTACTAGTTCAATCAACCACCAACTCTATTAACCCATCTTGAATGGTTGATCAGCTAATCACTTTCTTAGTTATAGACAAAAAACAAACAAACAAAAAACAAAACTACACTACAAGTGGGAAATAAATTCAGTAAAAGATTTTCTAACATGTAAGTTAAGTACAAAGGAATACAAACAAATTCAAATGCATTTTACAATCAACATGGTCTAGGAAGAAGAGGGGCTCTGACTCCAGGGGTAATATAAAGAATGTTCGATCAAAACAAAACTAGACTGCCCATGGCTCATATTACCACAAAGGTCATGGGGATGCCCTGGTCTGTGCTTCCACCTGGAACCATGCTGATATCAAGGGCTGTGCAGAGATGGCCTCACCCTCACCAGCTACAGCACTCAGAAAAGCAAGCCCTGCACTTTGCTTGGCAGCACAGTAGAGATGACTCTGGTGATGGGTGCAGGTGGGCCACCCCAAGAGCACAAGAGCAGGAGAGCTGGCTTTGCCCCTTGCCTGCTGCAGCTAGCCGCAGAAGAGCTGGAGATCTCACCCTGGTGTGGTGCAGGAGAGCTGGAAGGCTGACCAACTCAGCTACCACCCAGGCCCAGATCCAGGGCTTTGAGTAGTCTCATCCCAACATCGACCCCATCTATGGACTGGAGCGTGTGAAGGGGCTTTTTCATTATCAATAGTGTAGCAGAAGTCAGAGGCCTTGAAGCAGACTAATGTCTCATTGCAATGAACATTTGCAAGTGAAGATCTGTAGCTAAAAGTGTATATTGTGAGACACCCTGTAACACACTACAGCTCCATGATGAGATGTTTTTTATGCCTTTTTTTTTAAAGTTTTTCTTTTGGGGGGGAGGTTGCAAGTGTGGAGGGAAGATATGAAGGGACAGGGAGATGAGTGGGACTGGGGTGCATGACATGAAACTCACAAAGAATCCATAGGAAGTTTAAAAAAAAAAAAAAACAAGACCTTTTTACAACTGCAGATACTCAAATATGACAATAAAAAATGTTTTCACTAATCAGTGAAATAAGCAGTATTTTTAAAGTTTTACTACAGTCTACAGCACATTTAGGCAATAAACTGAATTCTAGCTAAGCATGGTAGTAAGTGCATGTAATCTCTACACTTGGAGCAGCTAAGGCGGGAGGATCTTAAATTTAAAGTCAACCTACACTATATAGTGAAGATCCTATCTCAAACAAAACAAAATAGAACAAACAAAACCAACCTAAATACTATAATGGGCACTGTTTACCTGGTTTTTGACCAGCCTGGGTATTGCAATCTTAGCTAACTGGCATAGGACATACAGACACTAGTATGTGGAGAGAGAAGTTCAAAACAAAAAAGATAAATTTCAGTTAATGTAAGATTAAGAGTACATTCTGGGAAGAAAATGAATATTAATTCCCTTGAGCCACAATAAAGAGGGATAAGCTTATTATAATGCCTAAGATACTGGGTTCAATCCCTACAATAAGAGAGGGCAAAGGAATGGCAAACTGTAAAAGTAGCACCAGTAAATAAAATTCTATTAAAGTAAATTTCAAGAAATCCTTCCAACTCCACCCTTGGGGTCAATTAGCCATTTTTTAAATGTTTCCAACTCATGGCTAAAATAACTATCCAAATCTCATTTCATTTTCTTCCTTAATAGGATGTAGATATCTTGTTTTATAGATGTAGCCTGACCAACAGACAGTAGACATCAATCAGTGTTTATTATACCCATTTCCATTAACAGTATTACAAAGAAAACAATATACAAGAACTGGAAGTCAACTGTTGAAGACTTGCCAACCATACATACGAGGTTTTAAATAAAAATAGCACAAACCGAGGGCAACAGTTAACAAATCTTGATCCTTAGAAAAAAATTCTAAGAACTTATATTGATGGATGTAGACATTATAACAGACACCCGCCTCCTACAAAACTGTAGTGTTAACACAAACTTTACTTTTATTTCACACTTACTTAAATCCAAAACTCCAAGTTAATGACCACCTGGGAGGCTAAGGAAGGTGAAAATCTAGTCAAGCTGACTAAGTTCAGGATCTGAACCCACTGCTTCTAAAGCTGCTCTGTCAACAAGTGGGAAATAAGAGGATTATTCAAGGGAGGAAATGAAGTAACACTCAACACTTGGGCTAAATTTCCTATGGCTACATCTCAAACATACCACCACCACCCAATGCACTGAAGAGGTAGTAAATATCAGGTAATTTTGGCCCACTTGCTAAGAACAAAACAGCCTTTGCAAGTGTTAAGATTTAGATTCTAGAGCTATACCCAAGGTGATCTTTGTTCTGTGGGTTTAACCAGACTCTCCCAAGACACATCTGAAGAATCTGTGTTTTAAGCCTGCCAAGTGATTCTGATATAAACATAAATAAAGGAACAGTGGCTTAGCCAGGTGTGGTGGCGCACGCCTTTAATCCTAGCACTCGAGAGGCAGGTGGATCTCTGTGAGTTCGAGGCCAGCCTGGTCTAAAAAGAAAGTCCAGGACAGCCAGGGCTGTTAGAGAAACCCTGTCTCAAAAAACAGGAAGGAAGGAAGGAAGGGGGGGGGGGGGGGGAGGGGAGGGAAGGAAAGGAAAGGGAAGGGAAAGGAAGGAAAGGAAAGGGAAGGAAGGAAGGAATGAACAGTGGCTTAAGTAGTGAAGAGCGTGGGGCAAATAGGAAGACCATTTCCAGAGAAAAAGTTTACAATGTACTAGATTATGATAGATACTCAATAATAATTCCCATCTTAGGCACTGAAACTATTTGCATAAACTGAAAGCCCTGGAAGGGAAATTCTGGTTTCAACCAAGATCATGTTAGATAGAGCTTTTCTTTCTTTCTTTTTTTTTTTTTTTTTTTGGTTTTTCGAGACAAGGTTTCTCTGTGTAGCCCTGGCTGTCCTGGACTCACTTTGTAGACCAGGCTGGCCTCGAACTCACAAAGATCCACCTGCCTCTGCCTCCCAAGTGCTGGGATTAAAGGCGTGTGCCACCACCGCCCGGCCTTAGATAGAGCTTTTCTATTCTCCAGATTTCAAAACATTATTTCTTTAATCGGAACAATTTAAGCCTAAGCTAAACAAAGCCCAACTCAAATAGTTATAGTGACCAAGATGAAACAACTGATATCCACGTTTAAGAAGTTACTAGTATACATCGTGACTGATGGGGTGACTCAGCTCTCCAAAGTGGATCTCAGTACTGTTTTCCTCATTTTCACATGCACTTGGAGACATCCCTCAATTTGGATGTTTATTACCCACAGGTACATCAACTTGGGGGCCACCTCATAAGGTCTCAAAGCTTACCGGAGCCAGCACCAACTTCAGGTACACACAGAAGGGAAACATCTGAACTAAAGCCTTGTCACTAACAATGAACCACTGGGGCTGATCTAGAGAACCTGCATACAGCACAAACCAGTATGATGAGAATAGTGACAAATGACCACTAACTGTGCCTCCTCCAGATCTGGCAGATGGCAATTACTACAGAAGCTACAAAGAATCCCTCTCTAGTTCTTTCTTTGACCTTTTTTCTTTATATTACTTTTAGTACTTTAAAAAAAATTAAAACACAATCTTTTCTGTTTTATTACATACTGCTGTTGTTTTAGCAGTCCTAAAAATTAAACCCAAAGCCTTGGGCATGTTAGGCTGCTCGGCTCTATCACTGCTGTGCTTCTATCTCTCCAGCCTACCTTGCCGTTCCTTTGATCTAATATTTTTACCTACTGTTTTTACTTTGTAATCAAAATTTTATCTCTTGGTCTTTCTGTCACTTTTTCCTTTATCCCTTTTTCTCTTTACCTGTTGCTCTCTTTCACTGTTTTATTATCTTTACCTTCAAAGTTTTAATTTCATAGTTTATTCCACATTGCCCTTTACTTTTCTATGGTTAACAGTGATGTAAGTCTTTACATGATTTTATATTATTTCTATATTTGGTTTCCTTGGGTATTACTGCTCTTACCACCAGCTTTCTCCTCTGAACAGTACTGGGGAAGGAGTCCTCAGGAAACGGTTGCTCACTAAGACAACCACATATAAACCTGAAGAAATCATACATCCCAATAACTGCACAATCATAGCAGAGAAACACAAAAAAGAAAAGCAACACAATTCCTCCAAAACTGGATAAATCTTCAACAACCAAATTCAAAACAATGGAAATGGATGGAATGCTGAACAAAAGAAACTTTTAAAATTCTGATTATTAAAATGATCAATGACCTCGGAGAGGATTCAAATAAACAAATAATGTAAGGAAGTCAATTTAATAAATTCAGCAAAGACATACAGAATTGTGGAGTGA
The DNA here is from genome assembly GCA_907164525.1 of Lophiomys imhausi. Lineage (NCBI taxonomy): Eukaryota > Metazoa > Chordata > Mammalia > Rodentia > Muridae > Lophiomys > Lophiomys imhausi. Next base: position 622,238 of record CAJQZJ010014563.1, on the reverse strand, counting down.
GTGTTCCTAGTAATGAAAAGCTCAACAGATCAAATAAAATACTCAATGGAGAGAAAGACAGGACTGAGGATACATTCAGACAGCAACGGGGCAGGCAGCGGCTGTATCATAATCACAGGTTTTAAGATCTCTAGGAAACGATGCATTGGTGGTTCAATGGTAGAGTTCTCACTTCTCGCGTAGGTGACCCAGGTTCAATTCTCATTAATGCAATGTACTTCTTGGCCAGGCATGATGGCGCATGCCTTTAATCCCAGCACTCAGGAGGCAGAGGCAAGCGGATCTCTGTGAGTTCCAGGCCAGCCTGGTCTACAGAGTGAGTCCAGGACAGCTAAAGCTACATACACAGAGAAACCCTGTTTCGAAAAACAAAATAAAAAACAAAAACAAAACAAAAAAATCTCTAGGATAAAATTAAGACTCAAGAATAGGCTGGTGTGGTAGTACACACCTTTAATCAACTCTGCTCTCCGGAGACAGAGACAGGCGGATCTCTGAATTCAAGGCCAGCCTGGCCTATAAAGTGAGTCCAGCAGAGCTATGAAAACACAGAGAAATCCTGTCTTAAAAAACAGGAAAAAAAAAAATCAAGGATACAAACCTTTGGTATAGAAGGAAGCTATAAAGCTGGGTGTGATGGTACTTGACTATATTTCCAGCACTTGGGAATCTGAGGCAGGAGGATCACCACAGTGAGTTCTATGCCATCCTGGGCTACTTACTTAGGAAGATCATATCCCCAAAGAAAGTAAGGGAAGAGAGGAGAAATAATAGCAGAAAACTCCCCAAGTCTAAGGAAAGAGACAGACATTCAAATCTAAAACACACTTAGAATCCCTAACAGAAGTGACCAGAAATCCTCCCCACATCATCTTACAGTCAAAATGTCCAGAGTACAAAACAAGTAATACTGAGAGTTTCAAGGCAGAAGTTACATTCTTTACTATTATAAACCTATCAAAATAACAAAACACCCAACAGACTAGGAGAGCTGCAGGTACTAACATATTTCACATCCTGAAAGTAACTGCCAACCAAGATTTCTGTAGCAAAATTATCTTTGAAAATTTGAGGAATAAAAAATGCCACAATAAACATAAAGCAAAGCAATTAACAGCTCTCAACACAGCAACGTATATTCCCAGGAACACCAACCACACAACGAGAAAGATGATAAACAAGTGAGAACTAGTGAAGAATCAAGCTCAATGCACCAGCAAACCTCTACAGTGAGTAAAGGGGAAATTTGCATATGCCTTTAATAACCCTAAAGGCAAGTTTTCACCTTTCAACTGAAACACACAGACTGGATATTTGGTCTAAAAAACAAGAGCCAATTGAGTGTAAGAAAGTCACCTCCCAAGTGCAGGCATCTTAAGCAAATGAGTAAGTAGGAGTAGGTTATACTTACATATTAAAAACAGACTTGAGAAGCAGGGAAATCCCTGAGTATGATTCGTCAGGCTATGCTGTAAATATATCAATTTTTGCACTATTTCATCAGATAAGCGCTACTTGTCTACATATTACAAGATGCGACTTTAATACTCCTCTCTCATGACAGATTATATAGACCAAAAAAAAAAAAAATCAATGAAGAAACTTTTGAGTTAAACTACACCATAGATCAAAAGATTTAATAACATCTACAGAATATCCCAACCAAGAGTTGCAGAATACATGCTGTTCTTGGCCACCCATGATACTTTCTCCAAAACTGACTGCATTTTAGAACATAAAACAAGTATTAACAAATACAAAAATACTGGGATTCTTTCTTTTATCTTTCCAAATCAAAATGAAATCAATGCCAAGTGAAACTAAAGAAAATATGCAAACACAGAGAATGAACCCATACATTTTTAAGAAATAGAAAGAAATTAAAATTTTCCTACAGTCCAATAAGAATGAAAATATAAGCAGTTTTAAAGGAGAAATTTATATTTATAGGTGCACATATCAAAAAACAAACATCTCAAAAGAATAACCTAATGATGTATCACATAGTCTGGGAAAAAACACAATCCAAAATTAGAAGGAAAGAAAATCAGGGAAGAAATAAATAAAATGCAAACTAAAGCAACAATAAAAAGGACCAATAAAAACAAATGGTTGGAAGGGAGGGGACTGTGATGGAGATGTAACTTGAATTAATAAATAAACGGGAAAAAAAAACAACAAAAGGTTGACTCTGAAAAGTTAAGCAAGATTAATAAACCCTTATTTAAGCCAAACAAAAGAGAGGTGACCCAAATTAATAAAAGGAGAGACCAAAAAAGTAGCTTTCACAAAGAATACCAGTGACACACAAACGATCATGGGCAATATTTTGAAACTTTGTGTTCCAAGAAACTGAAAATTCTACAATAAATTTCTAGATACGTATAACTTACCAGAATTGACCCAAGAATGTATTAAAAATATAAAAAACAAAAAAACCTCAAATATCAGAAACAGAGAAAAAGTGAAATTACTCTCATTTGCAGGTGACATGATCCTATTCTTAAATGATGCCCAAGACTCTACCAGACAACTCAAGATCTGAGACAACTTTCAGCAGAGCAGCAGGGTATAAAATCAATATACTAAAATTAATAGCCGCTTGGGAAATGTACATTATATCCATCAATAATGAAGATGCTGAGAGAAAAAATCAGGAAACAACCCAGCCTGAAAACAAAGCACCACCACCAACAATGCAATAATAAACTTCACCTAGATCTCCACGATGAAAAGTATAAAACAATGAAGAAAGTAAAAGGCAGCACTCGGGAGGCAGAGGCAGGCGGATCTTTGCGAGTTCGAGGCCAGCCTGGTCTACAAAGCGAGTCCAGGACAGCCAGAGATATTCAGAGAAACCCTGTCTCGAAAAACCAAAAAAAAAAAAAAAAAAAAAGAAAAGAAAGTAAAAGGGACAGCAGAAGATGAAAAGACTTACCAATCCCATGGTCATACACCAGCAGATTTAATATTATGAATATGCCCATGTTAATAAAAGCCACCCACAAATTCAGTGCAATCCCCATCAAAATTCTACAGGATTTTTTTAAATCCAAGAACTCACATGGAAATACAAATAACCAAAGCAATAAAGACAAATAATACCTGACTTCAAATTACACTGCAAAGTGACAATAAAAAGACAGCATGGTGCAGGCACACAGAAGCCAATGGATTAGAACAGAAGACCCAGATATAAACAAACCTACATAACTATAGCCATGTGATTCTCAACAATGGGGCCAAAAATATGCATTAGCAAAAAGGCAGCCTCTTTAATAAATGCTATTAGGAAAATTTAGTATCTACATATATAAGGCTGAAACTAGACCCCCTACCTGTCACTTTGTGTATACAGATCAATTCAAAATATATCAAAGACCTTAGTTTAAGATATGAAACTACGAGAGAAAAACATTTTCAAGAAAGAAGCATAAGAGACAACTTTCTAAACAGGATTCGAATAGCATAGGAAATAATAGCAAGAAGAGAGTATGAAACCAAAAAGCGTGTGCACTGGGAAAGAAATAACTACAATAAGAATAGTGATACACACCTTTAGCCTCAGCTCTTGGGAGGCAGAGGCAGGTAAATCTCTATCAGTTCAGCTCCAGGATAGCAAGGACTACCTACCTAGAGCAGTGGTTCTCAGCTTTCCTAATGCTACAACTCTTTAATACAGTTCCTCATGTTGTGGCATTAAGTATTCTAAATGGTGATTGGTCCTGCTTGCTATATGTTACTGTTTTTGTCTCTGATTGGTTAAATAAATGCTAAGACCTGGAGATTGGGCAAAGACAGAGATAGGTGGGACTAAGGTGCCCGGGCTTTTTGAGAGACAGAGAGCATCTTGGGAGGAAGGTTGCTGGAGAGAAGCCAGTAGCAGACAAGGAAGACACACCGTAGGGTAGATTAAAGAAGATCCTTCCACGTGGCCTGGAACATCGGCTTAGTGTGGAGAATAATAGTCCAAAGGGACATATGTATATATGAGGTCATGTTTGGGTAATAGAATTATGAGATAGCTTAGATGGGCTAGGATTGCAGAACTCAGGCCTAGGCTTGTTAAAATCCATCCGGTGTCTGTGTGTATTTATTTATAATATCGGGTTAAGGATTAATGCTGCCTGTGTGTATTTATTTATAATATTGGGTTAAGGATTAACACTGCCAACCAATTAAAGATAATATAAATACTGGTTAAATCATTTAATTAGCCTTTTTTTTTTTCAAGAGACCCCTAACCATAAAATTATTTCCATTGCTACTTTATAACTCTAAGTTTGCTACTGGCTATAAATCTTAATGTAAGTATCCGTTTTCTGATGATCTTAGGCGACCCCTATGAAAGGGTCATTCACCACTCAAATGGGTCATGATCCGCAAGTTCAGAGCCACTGACCTAGAGAATCTCTGTCTCCAAAGTGGGTACTGGATAGATGGCTCAGTGGTTAAGAGCACTTGCTGCTTCTGCAGAAGACCTAGGTTCAATTCCCAGCACCCACATAGTGGCTCATTACCATCTCTAATTCCAGTTCCAGAGGATCCATTGTTGGTTTCTGAAAGCACCAGGCACACTGATGATGCACAAATGTACATACAGCCGGAACACTCACATAAATAAAATAATTTTTTTTTTTTTTTGGTTTTTCGAGACAGGGTTTCTCTGAATATCTCTGGCCGTCCTGGACTCGCTTTGTAGACCAGGCTGGCCTCGAACTCACAAAGATCCGCCTGCCTCTGCCTCCCAAGTGCTGGGATTAAAGGCGTGCGCCACCACCACCCGAATATAAAATAATATTTTTTAAAGGAAAGGGTTACTAGAACGAGCAGACAGTCTACACAGCAGGAAAAATCTCTTCCAAGCTATAAATAGGTGGTTGATATCCAGAATATAAAATTACATATATATATATATATATATGTCAATCAAGAACACAAAATCCAACTGATAAATGGGCAAATGAACACAACAGACAGCAGACAGTTCTCAAATTACAACAAATGGCCAATAAATAAATGGAAAAAATATTCAACATCTTTGGCCACCTGGGAAATGAAATTAAATTTATAGAAGAATTCCATCTTAATCAGTCAGAATGCCTGTCACAGAGAAAACAAACAACAAAACCAAAAACAGCAAGCTGGCCAAGATAAGCCACTGTTATGACTGTAAATTAGTCCTGCTACTATGCAAACCAATACGAGGTTATTCAGAAATAGAGTTAACATATAATTTAACTATACCTTTCCAAGTATACACTTAAAGGAATTAGAGTCAGCATACAGGAGAGAGAAATAAACATTCATGTTTATCACAGCAGTATCCACAACATCCACTTTATGGAATCAGACTAAGTGGCCATCCACAAATGGACACTGGAAATGGAGAAGCATCATACTATGCAAAATAAGCCAGACTCAGAAAAATGAATACCATGGTTTTTCTTATATGTGGAATCTAGGGGAACCTAGGGAAAAAGAAATCCAAGGAAGGTATGCAAGGAAAAGCAAGGGGATCAGTAGGGCATGAATAAGGACAAAACAGGGCAATGGAAGAGGATGGACATAGCGAAGTGCTTCATATGCATGTATGAAAAATGTCACAGTGAAATGTATTAATTTGCACAACATGCTAATGAAAACTATTTAAAAAAATCATTTCCATTCAACTTCTACTTTTATATTTAATGTTCTCAGTTTGTGATAAAATATTTTATATTTGTTCTCCAAATTATAGCATCAGCTACCTAACTGGTCTTGGATGTCCATCTGTCTTCCTTTTGTAATATGCCCTGCTAAAACTTGCCTCCACATTGCAAAGTCGTGGTATTACATGCAGGCACTGTGCCCATTCACGATAAAACTTAAAATGTACTGGTTATTTAAATGCTGCATGTCACAGACCCTTCGAAGATCTAGTAAAGTTATATACCCTCTCCAGAAAAACGTGTACATACACACATTATAATCTTGCAGAAATTATCAGACTTTATTTGAAGGAGGCTCAGCTATGTCCATCACTACATTCTCAGCCTAATATTCAAAGTACTTCATATCACAGTCACTGTTAACTTGGCCCAGCTATCTGCCATCCTGTACAACTACACTTACCAGGAATGTCTACTCATTATCCTAATATATTCTGGCTTACCATCTCATTTTTCTTAGTGCTTTCAAGTATAATTATTTGCCTCTGACATTGACAAATCCCTCTGGTGAAGCTAAAATAGTTTACTTGTCCCAAAAATTTCTATCTAACTATAATCTGATCCTTTCTGAGTTCTGAAACATGTTATCTCTGTCTCTTATGGAACTTAAGTTATTATTTTGTATGACACAAGTTATTCAAAAGCCACTGATACACATGAGCTTAATTTTCAACTGTCCATTAGTTACATTGCACTCAATATAATCTGTTTTCCTTCAACTTCTATAAAGTTTGCACTTGAAGTAACTCACCAACAGTGTACTTATGTTACCTTTTTTTCTCTTTTAGCTAATATTACCCTTAAGGGCAGAGATTATGCCTACCTCTTCGTTCTGTCCGGTTTATTCTCTAATACAAAGCAAAGGGAAATTTAATAAAGAGTGCCCAAATATATCAGCAACAGTGTTCTTCAGAATTTCATGTATTTTGTAAACATAGTTAAAAGGTATCTCAAAGCCGGGCTTTGGTGGCGCAGCCTTTAATCCCAGCACTCGGGAGGCAGAGGCAGGCGGATTTCTGTGAGTTCGAGGCCAGCCTGGTCTACAAAGTGAGTCCAGGACAGCCAGAGATACACAGAGAAACCCTGTCTCGAAAAACCAAAAAAAAAAAAAAAAAAAAAAGGTATCTCAAAGTCCTAGTCATTGTTCTATTGCTGTGAAGAGACACCATGACCAAGACAATTCTTATAAAAGAAAATATTTAATTGGTGGTTTGTTTACAGTTTCAGAAGCTTAGTCCATAATCGTCATGGTGGGGAGCTTGGCACTGGAGCAGCAGTTGAGAGCTACATCTTGATTCACAGGTGGAGAGTTTGGAACTGGCATGGGCTTTTGAAACCTCAAAGCCCACCCTCAGTGACACACTTCCTCCAACAAAGCCACACCTCCTAATCCTTATAATGCTTTCAAACAGTTCCACTCCTTGGATATTAAGTATTCGAATATGAGTGTAGAGGCCGTTCTTATACAAACTACTGCACAAATATTATCTCTTCCCTTTTTTCCTACTCATGAAAGGCCAAATCATGCTCCACTTTTAGTCGATCCTTGATCATGTGGGAATTTTTACTATGCAAAATAAAAGTTTTTAAACCTTTATGTAGATATTTTAATCTATTCTTTAAAAAATTCATACATTGTAACTATATACAGAGTTTAAGGCCAGTCTGGTCTACAAACCAAGTTCCAGGCTAGCTAGGAATAGAGAGACCCTGTCTCAAACTGCCTCCTCCCAAAGCTGTTGGACTTGGAGGTGTACACCTTTAATTCTATCACTCAGCAGGAGTGAAGGAAGATCTCTGTGAGTTTGAGGCCAGCAGAGTCTACATAGAAAATTCCAGGACAGCCAGGGCTGATACCAATCATTGACCTAATCATTAGGCATTGTATAGTATTTTCAATTATCATATTTTATCTCATAATCATGTACCTAATATGGCTCTAAAATTTAATATTCTTACATGGGGGACAATGATATGTTAAAAAACCTAGCCAGGGATGGTGATGCACACCTTTGATCCCACCACTCCAGAGACAGAGGCAGTCTTGTTGGTCTACAAACAGAGACCAGGACAGCCAGAGCTGCACAGAGAAACCCTGTCTTGAAAAAAACAAACAAAAAAGAAAGGAAAGAAGAAACCTATATACTAAATACAACAACAAAAAAGTTTTTAATCTAAAAATTAAAGCCCACTACCCTTTAGTATAACTACAAACAAACTTTAACTCCAGTTATAAACAAACTCTGAAAAACACTTTTCCATACTATATAGTTAAGTAAGCTTCAGGTGCAAGTTAAATGGCCTAAGTATCTTATACATATTTTCACAAACTCTTGAACATGCTACAAAAGTTTATGGCCAGGGTCAGCAATGTAGCTCGGTGGTCACGTGTCTAGTTTGTGTAAGACCTCTTGGGTTTGAACTCAGCAGCCCTACACACAACATCATGACCAACAGATTGACACAACATGAATAAACCTTTACAAACGAATAAGCCTTTACAAAATATTATGCTAAATGAGTCAAAGAAGACATAAGAGGCCATGTGCTATATGATTCCATTTAAGTTTAATATCCACAAGAGGCAAAGTCATAAAAAAGTAGATTATTGATTGCCAGGTGTAGAGAGCAGGAGAAAGTTGAAAATGATAATGGCCATGTAGTTTTCTGGAATGGTAAAAACTAGAATCAGTGGTGATTACAGTTATGTGAATACACTAAAAAAAAAAAAAAAATCTGCGCCGGGCATAGAGGTGCACGTCTTTAATCCCAGTACTCAGGAGGCAGAGGCAGGCGGATCTCTGTGAGTTCAAGGCCAGCCTGGTCTACAAAGTGAGTCAAGGACAGCCAGAGCTACAGAGAAACCCTGTCTTGACAAAACCAAAAAAAAGAAAGAAAGAAAAAAGAATACGCATTTTAAGAGTGTGAATTTTAAAGTATACAAATTCTATCTCAATTTTTTAAAAAGTTTATGACCAGGTTGGTGGTAGGTGTAACTCAGCAGTAAAACACTTGCCTACTCTTGCCTAACATGTATTAGATCCTAGATCCAATCCCTGGCTACACACACACACACAGGGAGGGAGGGAGGGGGGGGGAGAGAGAGGGAGAGAGAGGGAGGGGGGGGGAGAGGGAGAGAGAGAGAGAGAGAGAGAGAGAGAGAGAGAGAGAGAGAGAGAGCGAGCGCACACTTTGGCCCCTTTGTGTTAAAGAACACTTGGCTTAACATGAATACAATTTTTGTAGTTTTTCTCAATCTCATCTGAATAAGCAGTTGCAAACTAGTTTCATACTAGTCTCTTTTATAAACTGAGTATTCACTTCTGGTGTCCTAAAGGAAAATGGAATTCCAGAGATATTAGACACACCTGCATAACAACAGGGCTTGGGGCTGAGCAGCAGCTAACACACTTGACAGCAAGGCCATGGTCTCCACCACTGCCCCATCATCTGTACACTGAAGCCAAGTGTCACTTGCTATTTAGCTTCTGAAATGGGAAACCTAGACAAAGACCATCAACCTTTCCTAATAGAACATAATGCTTATGACTTAAAATGTAAGCATATATGAGCAATTTGTGTCACCCAAGGAGATAAAATAGACAGTGGTAACCTCAGGGGATCCTGCCATTGTTACATATGAATATTATATAAGCCAAAGTGAAGCAATTCAGGAAAAAAAGTTTCTCTCTACTGCTATCAAGAGAAAATTTCAGCCGGGCGGTGGTGGCGCACGCCTTTAATCCCAGCACTTGGGAGGCAGAGGCAGGCGGATCTTTGCGAGTTCGAGGCCAGCCTGGTCTACAAAGTGAGTCCAGGACAGCCAGAGCTGTTAAACAGAGAAACCCTGTCTCGAAAAAACCAAAAAACAAAAAAAAGAGAAAAAATTTCATTTTACTAACAATTTGAATATTTTCTCTACTCGTAGGCAGAAAGTAATACAGTAATTCTTCTTAGCCCCTTAATTACATGCTGGCATACAATAATGCTGTCATTCTGATTGACAGTTTCCTTTACTTGCTTACTGATTTTGTGTCTTCTTGTGTACCTCATATGGATATGTACTGGTTTGCGTCCCTGTGGGTGCATATGTGCATGTGGAGGCCAGAGGTCAACTTCCAGTGTCATTCCTCAGGAGGGAGCCAAGTAGGCTAAACCATGTCAGGAAGCCCCAGGGATTACCTCTCTGCCTCCACAGTGCTGGGATTACAAGCATGTGCCATTGTACCCTGGCTATTCTATGACCTCTGGGGATCAACTCAGATCCTCATGCTTATGTGGGGGCAAGCACTTTACTGAGTGAGCCACCTCCTCATCTCTGATCTTATAGCCATACCATGCAGAACCATTCTCACGTTTCAATGCCTCAAGAAAACCCTTACTCGTTTCTACCTTCTTTGAACTATGCTTTGGAAAGTTAGAAAAAAAAAAAATTCAACTACTTTCTATCTTGGATGTATATAAAGCTTTTGAGTTAAAAGCTATGTCAACTACCTTCCAGGTTTAGAATCCTGTGAACATATCCAGATCTTCTCATTCTTCCTCCAAAAAGTACTTTATCTAGCTGGAATGCTTTCCTACAAATGGGAAACATTAAACTATTTGCATTCCACTTTATTTCTATCATCACTTCTAATGGCTTGTAACATATCAATACATAAACTGATTTCTAAAAAGGGCAATTCCCTTTAAATTAGGCAAAACAAACTCAGTTCTTAAAGTCTTTCAAAAGAACCAGATGAGCCAATTACGTAGTAATACAGTAAGTGTTCCCTAGACATGCCATCTCATTAACTTGTTAAAGTATTCGCAAGTTTACAGGTGACATTTTAAAGATCAACAATCACTGAGTATTAACTGATATTACATAAGACTGGATCAATATTACAACTGCTTCAAAACTGTAGTTCCTAAATACTCAAATGCACAGATGCAAATGGATATTTATTTATTTGGTTTTTCAAGATAGAGTTTCTCTGTGTAATAGCCCTGGCTGTCCTGCACTCATTTTGTACACCAGGCTGGCCTAGAAATTGAACTCAGAGATCCTCCTGCCTCTGCCTCCCAAGTGCTGGGATTAAAGGCGTGTGCCACCACACCCAGCAAGGATTTTTATTTTTAATTCATGGGTTTTTATAAACTAAGATGGTCTTAGTATAAACTGATTTGGTCTACCAAATTCCTAACACACACAATGACCAAATCACAAAATAACTTTTCCAAAAGTGAAGGGTTAGACCAAATATGCAGGCACAACGTGCTACTAGAGTAATAAAGATTAGTGGAAAATCGAGATTTCCAGTTTCATGGTGTTAATATGTAAGCATTAGATGATTAAGTGTTTAACTCTGCTTTTGCTAAGTTTTCTTTTTCTGACAGAACTTTGTGCAATGAAAGGTTTTGCTGTATTTAATATAGTAACCAAGAGCTACCTGTGCTTAGCAAGCACTTTTGAAAAGTGATAGCACAATTAAAAAACTGTGTTCTCTTAATTCTAATTAATTTAAAGATTCTATGCGTGGCTAGTGTAACATGTTAGACAGTATAGTTATTCACAAAATTTGAAATACAATCTATCAACCAGAGTTTTTCATGCCCTACTGTTAACATCAGCTAAAACTCAGCTGATATCAAATGATACATAAAGGCAGCCATCAGGCTAAACAGAATATTCACTTTTGAAATGAAAACTGATATTAGCTGGATTCAGAATTTAAGTTTTAATAGGTAAAAAAATATATAATATATACTAAGCTTTTCTCTATCGTTTTGGTTAAGCCTGTGCTCACTTTCGGAGTGGCTTCCCAATGCATGCAAGTAACTTTCCCTTCCAATCTCTTCACTATCTCCTATTCAGAAAAACAATGGCAAAATACCTACTCAGCATTAATAGGTACCCACTACTCCGTAAATTTCTTAAAAGAGATAAAAACATCGGGGAGTCTGCATCTTCTCAAAGTCTTATAATCCCCCTTCCCACGTTTTTAAAGGTAACAAGCGTTCATACATAGTTGCGATTTCACTGGTAGATACAAAGTTATTTTTCCAGGCCCGCAGGCTCAGTCTTTTGAGCACTTCAGGTGTTCTTTGACAAGCTCTTCCTAAGTCAAGAAAACTAAACCAAGATGGTGCAGAAAACGCCAAGAGAAAACAAGTCCGGGGATTTGCACAGTAGCAACTAGTCGCCAGCAGAATCAATCAGGACTGGAGGCTTTGCCTTCTTCCGCCACCACCTCTGGGAGACAGTGCAGTGCGTTGGACCATGAACCATCCCACGAAGCCAACCCGAGAGCAAGGTTGTGAACCCAGGTCAGAGCCGCCAGCACCTCTCCCACTCCGCACCGCAGAGCCACCTGTTAGGCCCAAGCCTCACCTGGCAGGAAAGAGGAGGCGCCTACCCCGGACGCGAGGGCGGCGAGCGCGGAGGCAGCGGCCGCGATCCCCCGGCCGCACGTGGGCTTCCCGGAGCCTGGGCTGCACTGACAGGCGGACGGCCCGCGCCGCTCCCGGCCCGGGACACCCGCTTCCCTCGCAGCCGCCGGAATGAGCGGACGCCCGGGCGGCCCACGCCGCTGGTCCACCCTCCTCCGGCTCCTCGGTGGAACGATTCCGCCCCGCCGCCCCTCACCTACCTGGTCGCGGAGTTTGAGGAACGCCATGGCAGTCGCAGCCGTTCGGCCACTACCCGCGACCGGCGGGTAGGTGGCCGGCTACGTTAAAGAGAGCGCGGGCAGGGGGCGGCGCCGCCTCCACGGCCGCCCGCCTGCCGCCGCCGTGAAGAGCCCCGCCGGTCCCGCCTCCTCCGCCGAGGACTCCCGCCCTCTTTCTTCTTTCCTTTCTCTGTTCTCTCCCAGCCACCTCCACACGCAGCCTCCGCCTTTCGCTTCACACCCCCTCCCCGAGACACCCCGGCAGACCCCGCCGCCGAGCCGCACCGTGCCGTTCCAGCCCGCGGCCGCGGCGGCATCCAAACTCCACTCCACAATATTACCACCACCGCCCGCTGCGATTGGCGGCCGCGCGGGGGAGAGGCCAGAGTAAGCCGAGCGCCCATTGGCTACGCCGCCGCGCTCGGTCGCGCCCAGGCCCCGCCTCCCCGCCGGAGGGGCGGGGCACAGGAAGCGGCGACGAGCGGAGCGGGCGGGACGGGTGGCGGGGCGTCTGGGCGCGAGCCCCGGGCGCGGTGGGCGGAGCCGGGGCTGGAGGTGGGGAGGAACCGGAGCCCGGTCTGGGGTAACGGCCCGGGATGGCACGTGGAGGTGTGGTGCGCTGGCTCAGCTCGTTCAGGTGCGGATGAAGCAGCCCGAGCCCGTGCGAGGGGGACCTCGGGGCTGATGCGGCTTCCATCAGAGTAGCTAGCTAGGGCAGCGGGGAAGCGGACTCGCACGTGGAACTAGAGTGAGGATGCCTCCGCGGCTTTGGGGGAGCAGTGGTCACGGGTGTTGGGGAGGGGGGACTGCCGGTGCGCGGGACTGAAGGGCGTGGTCTTCATAGCCTGAACCGGTTGTGACCGCAGAGCCTTTCTCTCCAAAGCTCCCCATTCAATCTTGCATGTATTTTTCCCCCTTTTCTTCTTTATCATCAAAAGGTTTTTGCCTCCCACTCGAGAGAAATCAATTTTTTCAAAAAAGATGTGCAGGATTTCCAATAAATAACATCCTTGGATGGAGAAGAGGAATGACTCCCTCGCCCTGGCACACACACCCACGCCAACCCACAGCTCAGAAAAGGCTTTTCTTTCTTAGGCAGCCGCACACTGTTACCATTCCAGGGTTGTGTGGGAGAAGATTGTTGTTCGCCTGTGTCTGTCCGCCTGGGCGGCTCCAGCCCCTGGTTAATATAAGGTACAGATGGTTAGAACACAAACGTGAGACACCAGGCTTGGTTTAAAAAACAAAAATAAACCCCCTCTTTTCCCTTCATCAGTGTGTCTCTTGGGACAGACTTTATTTAGAGAATCGATTTGAGCCTAATGGCAGTCTAGAAAAATGGGAATCAGTGCCAGGACCGGCGGTTTATTATAACGCTGCTATTACAACTCTTTAGCCCCATAAGAACAGAAAATATCAAAGTGTAAGATCAAACGCACTAATACTATGAGCCTTCCTATATCTCTTAAAATAATTATGCCATAATTCTGTTGAAAGATTCCATTTCTAAAATTACATTTTTCATTATGGATGGCATGTATTTGCTACTTTAAAATGGAGGAATTTCTCATAACTGATGGAAGAGTCTTAAGAAGAAGACAAATGGTTCTTGCTTTTCATTTTCTTCAGTATCTAGTTCTTTTTTGCATCACTCTGGCAGATGAAATAAGGCTTCTGCCTCCCCATCTCTTTCTCAGTGCATTGAAGGTGAATGAGTTAAAGGTTTGAAAGCCTTTGACTTCTCTCAAACAAAGGTGTTGTGACAACATTACTACAGTAGTTCATGATTACAGTTTTCCAAGTGCTACAGCCAATCAATCAAGTTTTACCTTCCTTGGGGATGTAAGATTTACTCTCCTCTATATGTATCCCCTTTTAACACTGGATGTTGACTCAGCAATTAATACAACTGAACAAACACCCATCCTCAGTAATCTCTCCTTTGGGTTAAAGTTCTACAATTTAAAAGCATAACAAGAACTTGATTAGGAACACCGCACAGGAACATTGACTTTAGGGAGCACACAAGTGGTTTTGAGGGTATGGGTTGAGATAGTGGACTAAATGTGCATTTCCGTCTATTAAGATTGAGCTGATGAGGTGTTCTAATTAATAGTGGTTGATGAGAACATTTTACAGGTACTGTCTCTGCATTATAATGAGTGAGACCATGCTGCAGAGGTTGCTTCCATCCTAGGTGGGCTCACCTTTCTCCAACTTGAACACTGCTTACTCAAAAATTTATTTTAAAAAGAAAAAAAAAGAAAAGACAACTAAGCCTAATAGTACCCAGCCTAATTATCTCATACAGTCAAGCAAGATAATACCATGAAAGGCTGTGGGAATTCTTAAGGACCATCCAAACTTAGTATTTTAACAAGTATATTTCCTAGCTGTTGAGAAAGTAACAACTATTGATTCTGGGGAAAAATAGAAATGAAATGTCTATATAATCAATAAAATGAAAATATTTGTTTTCAAATTCTATTAACATTAAAATATATTATTACTCCTGCATGTGTTAAAATTTTAAAGAGCTCAGCCAGGTTTGGCAGCATATGCCTTTTGTCCTAGCACTTGGGAGTAATAGACAAGTGGATCTGAGTGAGTTTGAGGCCATCCTGATCTACATAGCAAGTTCCAGGCTGGCCAGGAAGGAGGCTACATAGTAAGACCCTGCCTCAAAAATCAATCAATCAATCAATCTACCTACCTATCTATCTATCTATCTATCTATCTATCTATTCCTGAAAAGTCCTACCTACATCTTAGTAACCAATGGGGTCAAAGATTAAAATGATGTCAATAAATCTCTCTAACTGTGAGTGTTGTTTGAACGTGTATTTGTGTACACCCCTCCATCCTTGATGTCTTCCTCAATCACTCTCCACCTTATTTTTTCAAACAAGGTCTCTCATTGATCATGGAACTCCTTGCTTTGGCTAAACTGGCTAACAAGATCTGGAATCTAAACTTGGGTCCTCATACTGTGCTCTCTCTGAAATCTTATGTATGACTTTTTATGTACACCATGGATATTCCTCAGCAGCCCTGTTCACACATTAAGTACTTTTCAGTCATAAAAGAGTCAGGGTTCCTAACAAGACTCAAGTATAGAATATCTTGCTTAAACCCATGCGGCCATGTCTCAGCCATTCACTACTACCAAGTCTGGAATTGATGACAGTCTCCATCAGAACTTGTGTCCAAAATAAATGGCAAGATAAAATCACCAGGGAAGTTACTGTAAGCAAAGCAGCCACACAAGATTTTATTTCCTAATCGACTAGATGTTAGATACTTACTCAGTACCTTCTTTATATTCTTTACCTAGTGTCATTTTTATTAACCTCTTCATATTGCTACCTAAAGAAGCTAACTGGGCCCAGAGTCACACAGCTTACCACTGGCAGGACCTGATGCATAATGCCCTTAAAAATCAGAAAAGCAGCTTTTGTGGTAGGAAATAGACAACTATGAAGGGTTTTTGGAGCCAGATAATCCCTACTGCATAAAAATGATTTTTCTGAAGAAGCTGAACTACCAACAAGATGCCAATAACGGACTGCCAAAGCAGCAAAGGTGAGTTCAGAGCCTCATGAGGAAAGACAGGGGCCAAACATCGCAACAGAACTGGCATGATATACTGCTACTGTTTTCATCAATCTAAAATTGCTTCATTTTCCTCTGCTTTCAACATCAGTGATAATTTTCTGCCAGAAACCTAACCTGTAAGCCATCAAAATGGATATTATGTACAGAGCTTGCTGTGTATACCCATTTTTCACATTTCCATTAGTCTTTCTGGTTTGCAAAGCCTGTGCCCTGGGCCTAATGCTATCTGCAAGAGATGCAGAAAATGAGCATTATGAATTCTACACGAGGGAGATGGGATTTCTAACCAGGAGGTTAACCTACAATAGAAGGCATATTTAAAAGAATATATATATAATAAACTGTTACTAACATGTACGTGCAACATTTAGAGATACTCACCAAAATAAGGAAAATAAAATGCGTAATGTCCAAACCTATAAAGGACAAATATGGCCTAAAGAAAACTTAATTAATAAATCAAGAGGAGAGAGAGAAACATGATGGGGGGCACGCAAATTAACATAACAAATATTTAACTCAAGATTATGGAAATTAGTCCAAGTATATAATTAGTTATAATAAATATTAATGGGTTACATCTATCTATAAAAGTGACATATTGTTGGCATACCTTAAAACTATTAACTCTAAACACCTTCCAACCCATCAACCTAAGGCACATTAGAAAGGATACTTCTCAGGCGCAAGTCTTTGGGGGGAACTTGCCAGCAGTCCATCCAAATTACAGCCAATGCCTGTAACCGAATATTTTAATTATTATTGTTTATTTACTAACAATATTCATTTATAACAAATACCAACAATTTCTTAACTATTAATCCTACACCTTCCTATAACCCCTTTAACCTATTCACTAAACCTATTGATAATTATTTTCCTAACCTTTTAGAATGATACAGTCTCTGGGGCAGGTCCTCAGTCGTCAGGAATACAGTCTTTGAATGTAGATTCTTTAACGCACTTGGCAGTCCTTTTTCTGGATCTCTCAGATGTAGATTCATCAGGGTAAGTTGGTTATTGCAGTCTCACCTTAAATAAGGCTTGATGCTTTCTTCTCTCTGGGATACCCCAGCCCCTTCGCATCAGCAACTCTGCCGCTCTACCTCAGAGTCCTTAAAGCCAGGCACAGTTTCCTTTAGGCCACTGTTCAGACAGATCAAACCCCTCTAGGCAAAAGCTGAGCCACAGGGTTTTTAGTGCTTGGCCTTTTGGTGTCTTGCTCAGGCTTTCTTTGCTCACCAGCTTCTTTCTGCCTCAGGGAAATCTGGCCACCAAATGATGGCCAGCACTTTTTTCAGCAGGACTCTCGGAGCTCTCTAGCATCAGGAGCCTCTTTTCCTCCTGGAGCTCCATGCACTGTCCTTAAATAGGAAGTACTCTGTTTCAGCTTAATTTGGGCTCCTCCCACTTAGCAGCTGAAAACAATGTCAGGCCAGATACTTTGTTTCTTTAAGTCCATTAAGTCTTTCCTGTTTTTCTGACTTCAACCTTGTTTTTCAGTCCATTAAGTCTCCTGTTTTTAGTCCACATGCTGATAATGATCTTCATGCCCCGAATTAAGAGACAGTATCAGAAACCCCTATATATTTTCTAAATCTAACTTAATTTATCTAACTCCCTACAAATGCCAAAGGGAGCACAGCAATCAGCAACAGCTCAGTGGTTACCAGGCTCTGGTATCGCGATGGTAGTTGCTGGATCCCCCACTTGGTTCTGAGGTCTCTTTACCCCATCTAGTTTTTCCAAACCTCCTCTGTGGAGGTGTACTGCCTGCGGCCTCATCTGCCTATGTGGGCACGTGCTGCATTGTTGCAGCTAGGAGCTGGCCATTGCTGCACACTCACTTGGAACCTCAGTCTCTTCCATATGGTTGAGTTTGTTGAACCTTCACAGGGCATGTGCTGCCCTCCACACCCCTGCTTGGGGTTGTGGTCTCTTCCACAGGTGTTTTCTGGTGCTCCGTGCAGCATGGGCACCATGGCTTTTAGGGCTTCACCTGGGCTCCACCCAACCTAGGCCACAAGTCTCAGCAGCTTCAACCTTTGTCTAGCATCTTTCGAAGTGAAGCATCAATGAGCAGTGAGGAGAAGCAATGCCAAGCAAAAAGCCCCATGAGTTTCCAGGCCTTCCTTTTTATATGTTCTCTAATTATGCACCAGGATGTTTTCTCATTGGCCAACCTTATGTCCTCCTCCTGATGTCCTTCTTGCTGACCAAGAACCATGAGCTCTCCCAGGTGTTCCCCACAGGTGGCAGTCATTAGGCTGATTTTTATGTCCCTTTTATGAGTCTGTTTTTCAGTGGTAGACTAAGCACTTCCTCAACCCTTACATATTCATTCAACCTGAGTTTCCAAAGAAATTCAAACCTCTACCACATGATATTATAACAGAACATTTT
Source organism: Lophiomys imhausi (assembly GCA_907164525.1). Classification (NCBI taxonomy): domain Eukaryota; kingdom Metazoa; phylum Chordata; class Mammalia; order Rodentia; family Muridae; genus Lophiomys; species Lophiomys imhausi. Next base: position 603,859 of record CAJQZJ010014563.1, on the reverse strand, counting down.
TATTTAAACACTTAATATTTATTAATACTTAACAAATACTTATAAAACACATATAACCTACAATACCTAATACCTACAATCTAATACCTATAAACAATACCTAAGAACACCTAACCGGGGCTGGAGAGATGGCTCAGAGGTTAAGAACACTGGCTGTTCTTCCCAGCACTTGGGAGGCAGAGGCAGGCGGATCTTTGCGAGTTCGAGGCCAGCCTGGTCTACAAATTGAGTCCAGGACAGCCAGGGCTACACAGAGAAACCCTGTCTCGAAAAACAAAACAAAACAAAAAAAACAACAACAACAAAAAAAAGAAATTAAAGGCACAAGTAAATGGAAAGATATCTTGTGTTTGTGGGTCATAAAAATTAATATTGTCAAAAATGTCCATGCTACCCCAAGCAATATACAGATTCACTGCAGTCCTTATCAAAATTCCAAGGACACATCAGAGATTATTTTTAAAATCCTAAATTTTTATAATACCAAAACAGTCAATGCAGTTCCAAAGAAGAAAAATGCCAGTCAAAGCCTCACACAAACCGACCTAAAGTTATAAGGCTATAGTAATCAAAGCACTTTGACACTAGCAGAAAGACAGCTACAGGCTTGTGAAACAGAGTAAAGAACTCAGAAGTAAATCTGAAGATGTGTGACCACTTTCTTCTTGACAGGGTCACCAAAGAGACACATTAGAAACAGATGACCTCAATAAATAATGGGGGTACTGTTTCCATAAACAAATTAATAAAATTGGCCCCCCTTTTATACTACATATGAAAATCAACTCAAAATGGGGGAAAGACCTAAAACCAGAAAACTGTTAAGTGAAAACAAGAGAAAACTTCTTGGCCCCGGCTCTGGCCCTGGCAATGATTTGGATATCCCATCAAAAAGTTTAGTCTACATAAGCAGAAATAAATGAAACTGCACCCAACTAAAAAAGTTTCTAGCTGGGCTTGGTGGCGCACGCCTTTAATCCCAGAACTCGGGAGGGAGAGGCAGGCGGATCTCTGTGAGTTCAAGGCCAGCCTGGTCTACAAAGAGAGTCCAGGACAGACAGGGCTGTTAGAGAAACTCTGCTTCGAAAAACCAAAAAAAAAAAAAAAAAAAAAAAAAAA
>CAJQZJ010014563.1:485419-602640 GCA_907164525.1 Lophiomys imhausi | reverse complement strand
TAAAAAAAAAAAAAAAAAAAAAAAAAAAAAAAAAAAAAAAAACCCAAATCAAAACAAACAAAAAGTTTCTTCATGGTAAAGAAAACAAAAACATAACCTATGTACTGAAAAAAATAGGTAAACTATATATTTGATAAAAGGCTAATATCTAAATTTAGAAAGAATTTGTACAGCCGGTTGATAGTGACACACACCTTTAATCCCAGCATGCAGGAAGCAGGGGCAAGGGGATCTCTGTGAGTTCAAAGCCAACCTGGTCTACAGAGTGAGTTCCAGGACAGCTAGGGCTACAGAGAGAAACCCTGTCTTGAAAAACAAAACAAAACAGATTTGTACAGGCCACAGTATAACTAGACTTAAAAATTTTTTTTCAATGAGCAAAACGGTTAGGGAACTAATCTTGTTAAGTGCTTTCAGGGAAAGAATGAGGATTTGAGTTTAGGCCACTAAGAATTCAAGTTTTAAAAGTAAAAAAATCTGACATGGCAGTGCACACCTATCACAAAAACAGGAAGATCCCAGACCAGCCAAATCAGTGAGTTCAGGGTTCAGTGAGAGACCCTGTTTCAAGAAATAAGAACCAGAGTGGTGGAAGAAGACTCTTACCTTCTCTACTCCCCACATGCATGCGCACATAGATGCACACACACACACACATATTCATCATGCAATGGATGAACTTGAAAGACATTATACTAAGAGAAAAAAGCCAGACTCAGAAAAGTATCTCATGATTTCACTTTCATATGAAGTCTAAAAGTATACAAATAACAAAATCAGCCAAATATATAGACATAGATAATAAAACTTTACCTTCCTGAGGCAGGGAGGAGGAGAAAATGAGAGAAGTCAGTCAATGCGTGTGAAAGAGCAAATGTGTAGGGTGAGTATGTTTAGAACTTGAGTGTGCCATAGTTAATAAGAATGCACTGTTTTCAGACCTTTCACTAAATGAGTATTGTAGCTGTTCTTGCCACAAAAAGGTAGTTATGTGTGGTGATGAATGTGTTAGTTTGCTTCATTATATTTTATTGTATAGGTGTGTCTCCTAGTATTATGTTTTAGATTTTAAATATACCAAAAAAAACACCTTATTTTAAAAGGTGTGATTTTAGCACTCCCTTCTCTATTGATGAGACTGTTAAGGAGCGTGAGACTGACAACACCATCAATTCAACTGGTATATATAGAGCATTTCACCAAAGATTCAACATGTCATTTCAAACGTACATAGAAAATCCTCCGGGATAGACCATATGTTAGATCCCAAAATAAATCTCAATAAAATAAAGAAGAGCACATTATATAAAGCACACTTTCTGATTACAATGGAATTAAACAAGAGTGTGTAAGAGAAAGAGATCTGGAAAAACACTAAGTATTTGGAAAATTAAAAACACATCTAAGTAACTTGTGATGGAAGAAGTCACAAGGGGAATTAATTAGCTGAATACAAACCCAATAAAGCAGAGTGTGTGTGGCGAGTTGAAGCAGTGCCCAGAGGGAATGTGAAACTTGAAATTTAGTGTCAGAAGAGAAGAAAGGCCTTAAGTCAAGATCCTACACCTCTACCATAAGAAACCAGAGGGCTGGTGCAAGTTCAAACCAAAGAGCAAAGAGAACAAATGGAACAATAGTGTAGTAGAAAGACAGCAGTTACATAAAATTAAACTCCAAATATTAAAAAAAAAATACAGTCATTCAGTGTGTAGCTGGGCTTGGAAGCACATGCCTTTAATTCCAGCACTTGGGAGGCAGAAACAGGCAGATCTCTGTGAGTTCAAGGCCAGCCTGGTCTACAGAGTGAGTTCCAGGACAGCCAGGGCTACCCAAAGAAACTATATATATTTATTTATTTATTTATACACACACACAACATTGGAATGTCTTTTAATAGACCAAAAAAAAAAAAGCAAAAACAGAGATATGGCACTGATTATTAAAATCAGGAATGAAAGCAGGAGTATGCTGTCAACCCTACACATCTCAAAAGTATTACAAAATGATATTATGAATATATTAATGATAACAAATTGACCAACTTAGATGAAATAGACAAATTTATAGAATTGTGTAAATCACTACATAGATGCAGTAAGAAACCAAATATTTGAGAAAGTTTATAATGAGAAAAGATACCGATTAATGACTCAAAGCCTTGCTATCCAAGCCACAGAGATAGCATTTTATCTATCAGAGAATATAACAAGATGACTATACACCAATATTTCTCATGAGGAAAGATGCAGAAAGATTCCTCCAAATATTATCAAACTGAAATCAACAACCTAAAGCAAATATGTGCTATAACCAAGTAGGATTTATTGAAAGGAATACAAGTTGAATTTAATATCTCAAAATCAACTTACGTAACACAAAATATTACTGAAATAAAAGGAGGTGGGTGGAACATGTTCTCAATAGAATGAGAAGAGCCAGCAAAGGAATAGGAGAGACCGAAAACTTAAAAGAGAATGTCTCAAGAAGGAAGGAACAACGTAGGTATAGCAGTGCAGGCCTCTAACTAAACTCAGTACCTCCAGGCTGATTCAGAAGGATCCCCTGGGCTATAGCAAGAGAGATCTTGCCTCAAAAAGGAGGGAGGGTGGGAAATAAAAGAAAAAATGAATGTTCACTAGATGAGCACTGCTAACATTCTCCACAGGAAAGAAAAGTGAGCTGAGAATGCAGCTCATGGTAGAGTGCTTGCTGAGCAAGTGCAAGACCCTGGGTTCGATCCCCGGCACCACAAAAAGGAAGTGAGACTCAGCCATTGAATTGAGCCACATAGAGACTGATGGCAACCATAAATATTTGGGGGAGATTGCAAGTGAAAGATGAAGCAAGCCAGAAGAGACTAAGAAAAAAGCAGACAGAAGGAGAATAGAGAACTTTCCCAAGGACTCTTACTCTGAAGAACAGCAGAGAAATGAGGGCAATGCCCAAGGAGAACAGAAGAAGGTACCAGATAACCCTGGAGCTGGAGTTGCAGGCAATCAGGGGCTGTCTGTCTGTGACATGGGTGGTTGGAACCAAATTCAGGTCTTTTTGAAGACCAGTGCCTATTTTAACCACTGACCCATCTCTCCTGCTCCCAGGATCAATGATTTTCCTAGCACACGTGACAAAGGAAGACACTGGTAAAGACCTTGTGGATGAACAGAAGGGACTAATTGCTCTGATGGGCCATAGACTGTATGCTGGGTGAAGAGGGGAGTAGAGAGAAGAAGGTCAGGGAAAAACCAATGCAAGCCAAAAGATCCAGGTCCTGGGGGACTACAGAATGGTCAGTGAATATAGGATCAAATGAAGCAGGAAGGAAGGGAATACTAATTATAGCAAAGTTGTGGTACAAGAAAGAGCATGGGAGTGGTTAACTAGGAATGAGTGGAGAAAAAAGAACACTGGAGGTGAGAACACCAGGAAACGGAGTGGGCACAATGTCAGTGGGATCCCTGAGCACTTGTTGAAGTCATCACGAATAACGGATCACAGTGGAGAGAAAGCAACAAAACTAGTGCTAAGATGTTCAATGAAGGAGTGGAAGCAAATGCAAAGGTAGATGAGTCCAGCAAGGAAAGGTGCCAGGAACGGTAGGCCAATCCTTCATTTAGTTAACATCTGTGTTTGAGCAGCACTTTGAGAAACAAATCATTGGTACAACCTCAGGAATCAATGAGCTAACTAGAAGATAAAGTGTACATCCATTAAAAATAAACAACAGGGAAAAATAAACAACAGGGGCTGGAGTGATGATCCCGTGGGTAAGCGCTTGTTGCACAAGTGTGAATATCTGAGTTCCCATCGCCAGCTCTCATGGAAAGCCAGATGTGGTGGTGTGTGTCTGTAATCCCAGAAACCCTCGGTGTGATGGGAGGTGGACAGAGGAGAGCCTCTGGATCCTCTCAGATCAGCTACCTCACATAGACCTGCAGTGACAAGCAAGACACCTTGTTCCAAACAAGGAGAAAGACAAGGACGGATGCTAAAGGTTGTCCTCTGACCTTCCTGTGTGTGTTGAACTTCTTCCCTTTTTCTCTCAACATCCACACACACAAAGACAGACATTTAAAAAAAAAATAAATGTTCAGTAAAGGAAATGTTACAGTATGGTGAAACAGAAGAGACACCACTCTATGGGACAAAACTTAGGTTCAGCCCTACCCAGCAATAAGATGTGGGCTTAGATAAGTCTCTGCATCTTATAAGACTTCAGCTTCTACATTAGATACAGATTAGATAGTTCCTAAGACTTGTAGGGGCCTAACACTACATAATCCCATGATATGAAGTAATAGGTTATTTCTAGGGAAGTAAGGAAAAGTATTTAATTGGCCAGAAGGTACAGAAAGAGGAGAGTGAAGGACAAAGGACTTCATAATTCCCCCAGCCTTAGAATGTGATATCATGTTCGTTGCTGTCTGTGTTTGAAAACACAGGGTACAGAGCATGGGTTGAAATCTGTGTTTGTTTCCGTCCGCCTTCGAAAAGTTGTGTTTCTCTTTCAACTGTCTCTGCGTGGCTCTAGCTACACCAAAACTGCTTGTGTCAAAGAAACATAGGATACCACCGGAATCTATTATGGGGGCATCAGTGTGTCACATGTGCTTCTAATGATACATTAAAAAAAAAAAGATTTCATTACTTTAAATTAAATGTATGTGTGTGTCTGTATGTGGGTAGTGTGTGTACATGAGTTCAGGTATCCGTGGGGGTCAGGGGCTTCCTAGAGACAGTTCTGAGCTACCTGATTCAGCTCACAAACCTGGGCCCTCCAGAAGAGCGACAAGTGCTCTTAACCAAGTGAGTCATCTTTCCAACCTCAAATAATACATTTTCCCCCCTAGGAAGCAAAGAGGGGTGCTACAATTCAGAATCATATGCTGCTCTGGTGTAATTACACCGGCGTGTATTTATTTCCCTAGCAGTTAACTTGATGAGTGGGTCCAATAACTCTTGACATTAGCATGCTGGGGGCTGGGGATGTAGTTCAGTAGCTGAGTAGCAGATGACCACATACAGGGCCTGGCTTCAACTCCCAGCATCACAAGAAAAAAAATAAGAAAAAAATCCTGCCTAAAATAATGTTGAGATTGGATTAGAGATCAAGATCTGGAAGACATAATTCAAGTAAAGGAGACTTTTTTTTTAATCTATGATGTATTTTAAGAATTTTTTCTTCATAATTGTGATTTTAGGGCTGTGTTCTTAAATATGTACAAGAACATTCAATCATACATTTTCAGTTTCAGTTGCCATCCAACTACATGCTATGTATCCTTGTAGGGGCAAGGGGATATTGTTTTTAAAAAACTTAAACCCTAATTGTTCAACTTTACCAGTGAAGAGTCAGGACCCAGATGGTGGGGTGAAAACCTGTTAACCCAGAGAGGCAGAGAGAACACCCAGTGGACCTTCCTACTCCACCAGCATCCCAGAAGGAAAAAGCCTGCTAGCTCACCCTGCTGACTTTCCTACTTAGCTGACATCTCAGAAGGAAAGAGCCCTTTCTCTTTCTTCATGGTTTTTTATTTTTATTTTTATTTAATTTTTTTAGGTTTTTCTTGAGACAGGGTTTCTCTGTGTATACTTGACCATCCTGGACACACTTTGTAGACCAGGTTGGCCTTGAACTCACAGAGACCCGCCTGCCTGTGCCTTCCAAGTGCTGGGATTAAAGGCGTGTGCCACCATTCCCAGCAATTACAGACAGCTGTGAACTGCCATGTGGGTGCTGGGATTTGAACCTGGGTCCTTTGAAAGGGCAGTCAGACTCTCAATCCCTGAACCATCTCTCCAGCCCCCTTAATGCTTTCTTAAATACCCTTTCTGTTCACTCCCTCTCAGCTGATTGCTTGCTCCACCTCTTGACCTAAGGCTGACTTTATTTAGTTCTCCGTTAAAGGTGTGTGCTAGGGCTGAGTCACACCACAAGTACTTGTTTACAGTGAACAAAAAGCTCTGAGATCAAAGGCTGAGCCAAAACACACTTAGAAAAAGATTTTTCCAGTTCAGTCTCTCGGCTCACAATGTGATCAAATGTCCTGCAACACGGGGATTATGAAGAGTGAGTCAGGCCCACTCCCTGTCCTCTCTTTCCTAAGAGGCTTGAGGGGCCACAAAATGCCACAGCAGGCGAAGGCAAGTACTAGACCACCTGCCAAACGTGCCCACCTGAGTTCTATATCTGATGGTGGAACCGGATGGAGGAGAGAGAGAACTGGTTCCTCTTAACCTTCCTTTCCAGTAAGCATTAGGGGGCTATTTTGGAAGGAAGCCATCCTGATGAGGAGCACTGGCCCCTGGGGCTTGCCAAGACATTACAGGCACCCAGGAAAAGGCTCTGCTCTCTTCTGTGCTACTCTCCTCCCTCCTCCCCTCCCAGCCCCAGTCGGCACTGACCCCTCTTTCTCGTGCAGCCTCAGGGTTCTTCTCTGCTGTTCTGTAGACATTCCTCAGGGAGCATAGGTAGGCTGGGCTCAAACTCACTTTGCAGTCAAGGCTGCCCTTGAGCTCCTGATGCTCCTGCCTCTACTTGAAGCAATGTTCTTAAAGTGGCAAACAGAATGAATGAATAAAATAGCTATTATGGGTCTATGTCCTAGGTAGATGATGGACTTCCCTGCCCATCACAAAACAGAGCTTTCTCTCTTTTCCTTGGTAAACGTTAACTTCCGCTTTTGACCCCCTTGAGCTTGTCACTATTCACAACTACCACCACCACAAGAAGACTTGCTTCGATTCTTCACACTATTGGTGCTTTCTACAAGCTGGGGTAGGTGAGACCAGGTTACATATTTATGACCTATATAATGCATATAAATGCATAAAAATAGTTGAGATATCTGGAGAATTAACTCCAGAGAAGTTGTATTTATTTCATTTTTATTGAGTCAATCCCCATCCATCCACCCTTGAATCTGAATGGCTTTGTATCTAGCATGTTTCAAAATTACATTTGTTTATTTAGTTAGTTGTGTATGAACTGATGGTGACAGTGGGGATGGAAGTGGCATGCATATAAAGGTCAGAGGACAATTTGCAGGAGGTGGTTCTCTCCACTTTGTGGGTTCAGGGCTCAAACTCAGGTAGTTAGGCTTGGCAGCAAGTACTTTTACCCCCTGAGCCATTTCGAGCGCATCATTGTGACTGGTTTTGAATAAAAGAATGCAGTAAAAGTAATATTTTGTAACTTTTGCATAGTGAGAGTTTTGTAATTTTGGTTTCTTAAAACACACACACACACACACACACACACACACACACACACAGAGATGTTATGGGAGGTGTGGGGATTAACGAGGCCACTTCACAGCAGGTGACTATGATTTGCCTCGTGCTCTAGCAGGAGGGTGGTTTTACCAGCTGCAGATAGTTTCTGCAAGAGTGTGACATTTGTAATTCTGGGAACTTTCCAGATGCTAGGGCCCTGAGAGGCAGGGCTCTAGTGGCTGCTGTTGGATGCTGTGGGTTGCTGTTTGTCCAGTAGTCCTATGCAAAGAAAGGAGATCCTGACGGCAAAGATCAAATTTGCCCCAAGGAACTTGACCCTCCTAATTGGCAAAAAGTAGTCTGACAATAACTTCACCCCCTTTCCCATCTATCCTTCTTTCTCTCTCCTATCTAGGGTTAAGGGGTTAATAAGGGTGGGGAAGGGTGGAAGAGAGAAAAAAGAACCCATAATGAAGCATAGACTGGTTACACTTTTGGACCTGAGCCTTCAAAGACCTTGGGACTTCTGAATATCCCACAACTGGATATAAGCACCATGCTTGAGTCAACTTACCTTTTTATTCTACAAATAAAATGTATAGGAAATGAAAGGGAAACCTAAAGATTTTTTTAAGGGCCTTAAGGAACATATTAGTAAGTTGGAACTTATGATCCTATTTGTATTCTAATTTAAACAAATATACTAAAAAACATTTATGGGGTAATGGGAAATGTAAACAGTTGTCAGATACTTTATGACACTGAGGAGTTATCATTTAGATATGAGAATGGTAGTGTATTTATGTTTCTAAATGAATATATGGGTAAAATCTACACAACATGTATATGGATAAAAGACTACTCCAGTGATAATTTTTTAAAATAGATGGATTGGTAAAATACACAAAACAGAATCATTCAGAAATTAGTAATTAATGAATTTGGCTGGTTGATTCATTATAGTTTTTTCTTATTGCCCTCTTTACATCTTCATATACTTGAAATTTCCAAAATAAAAAGTTGAAATAAGAAGGAAGGCCTCTGGGGCTAGCGTCACAAGGGTACTGAATCCACTTTCTTTATTGTGCCACACTTTTAACTCATCATAGACTGTTTAATAAAGTCTATATTGATTGGAAGGCACATATCAAAGATCAAGGTGGATATTTAGATGTTATAAAATTACAGTACGTTCCCAGAGAACCAGTTGTTTCTGCTGTTTTGCTTAATTTTAAATAATTTTCAGTGTAACTGTTATCTCTTAGTAAAGCTTTTAACTAATGTGTTCAAGGTCCCTTTTCTTTAAAACATCTGTCATTTGTTCACTCTGTTGACACTTCCTTTTTAGATATGGTCCTCCTGTAGGTCCAGGCTGGGCTCAAACTCAGAATTCTTTTACTTCAGCCTCCCAGAGGGCTGGGATTATAGGTATGCACTACCACACCCAGAAACACTCTGTGTGTGTGCACGAGTGTGTGTGTGTGGGTCTGTGCATGTGTATGTGTGTGCGTGTGAAGCTGCTGCTGCTGTTGTATACACATGTACAACTAACAACAACAGTCATTCCTGAATGTTTACAGTACCATAGCTATGTTGTAGATGCCGTGAGAGTATGTCCCCCAAAGGTTCACATGATGAAAGGTTGGTTCTTTACTGCCCAAGTCTAGCTCTTTTTCCACTTCTTTTCTATGTTGTGACACAGCCTTGGGGATCCTCACCAGGACTCTGGTGCTCTGCTCATGGACTTCCAAAACTATGAGCTAATTAAATCCATCTTTTAAAAAAATTTTATTTATTTGTATTTTCTGTGTATCAGTGTTTTGTCTATGTAATGGTTTAAATGAGAATGACTCGCTTAGGCTCATATATTTGAATGCTTAGTAATCAGGGAGTGGCACTATTTGAGAAGGATTAGGAGGTGTATCCTTGTTGGAGGAGGTGTGTCACTGAGGGTAGGATTTGAAGTTTCAAAAGCCCTTGTCAGCGTCAGGTTCTCACTCTCTCTGCTGCCTGTGGATCTGGATGTAGCTCTCAGCTGCTTCTCCAGCACCAAGCATGCCTGCTGACATGCTCCTCACCATGATGATAATGGACTCACCTCTGAGACTGTAAAGAGTCCCCAGTTAAATGCTTCTCTTTATAAGAGTTGCCATGGTCGTGGTGTCTCCTCACAGTGATAGAACTGTGACTAAGACCACCTACTTGTGCAAGTGTGCACCTGGTGCTTGGGGCAACCAGATCTCCTGAAAATGGAGTCACAGAAGGTTGTGAGTCACCATGTGGGTGTTAGGAATCAAACCTGGGTCCTCTGAAAGAGCAGCCATTGCTCTTAACCTCCAAGCCATCTCTCCAGCCCCACATTTTTTTCTTTTGGTTTTTCAAGACCGGGTTTCTCTGTGTAGCCCTGGCTGTCCTGGACTCACTTTGTAGACCAGGCTAGCCTCAAACTCACAAAGATCCACCTGCTTCTGCCTCCCAAGTGCTGGGATTAAAGGCATGTGCCACCACCACCCGGCCCCACATTTTTTTCTTAACAAGTACCTATTCCCCAAGTATTTCATCATTATAGAAGCAAAATGGACTACTATAACCATGAAATAACAAAGGACCAAATCAAGTCTTTAAAAAGATAGAGGAACTGTAGCAGGAGATAGAAAGAGGGCATTCTGACATGCACTAAGGTGCTGCCCCTGGAGAAAAAGCAACCACAGAAGTGGGCTTGGTTTATTTGAGAGAAAGACGTAACTGATGCTTTTTAGTTGATGACATTCCTCAATTTTCTAACCTCTGTTGCCTTCTTTCTCCTTCCAGTGGACCTCCAGGAGTGAGCCCTGGGTCAGCAGCCGCACTGTGGCATGGGAAGGGTTAATGCAAATGCTTGCTGTGCACCCCAGCCCTACTGAATCTGAAAGTCTGGAGGTGGCCCAGTGACCTGTGTGTTAACAAGCCCTCTGGTGCTACTGATGCTTGCTCACATTTAAGAACCACTGGTTTAAAGAAAATTAGTGAGGGCTCAGTGGACTCAGCTTAAAGAAGTCCCCCAAAAGAAGACTGGTCTTTTATCCACGCTTAAATATTTTTGCAGATTGCAGGAGAAGTTTTTGAAGGAATCTAAGGTAGAAATAAAAAGGCTTGGCTGAGGGCACAACAGAACAGTAGCTGTGGAGGAATTTGTGCTCCACAAACAGAACCACAGATATCAGGCCTAGCAGCTGTTCTCTGCCACCCAGGACTAAGGGCAGACCAGAGAGATCTAAGGCTTGTGAAGACCAGGCCTCCAGCATCCTTTTGGAGACAGCAGTCCATAGCCAGGGAGACCTAATGCTGCAGGCTAAGTATGAAAATTACCCTCTGAGAATAAGAATAAGCAGGAAAATCTTGTTTGTCATGTGGCTACTAGAAAATTCTAACCTATGTAGTTCACAGTCATGACTTGTGTTTTACTTCTATAAATACTGGTCAGTAAGGCATGTATAAAATGGAGAGTGAACAGGAGGAAATCATTGGTCATGTTCTCTTCCAGGTTTTTTTGTTTGTTTGTTTTGAGACAGAATTTCTTTATGTAGCCCTAGCTGTTCTGGAACTTACTCTGTAGATCATGCTGGCCTCAAACTCACGGAGATCCCCCTGCCTCTACCTCCCAAGTGCTGCAATTAAAGGCATGTGCCACCTTGCCTTGGTTCTCTTTCAGTTTTTAACAAGGCCATGGGCATCCAGAAACACAAACCACCATTTCTTATTCCTGTGTCATTTGGTTTGTGCTGTGAGGAGAGCTCAAAATAATAAAAACTATAAAAACAAAACAAAGAAACAAAAAACCCATGGAGCAAACATCTTTTTTATCTGTGTCCCCACAAAACAGTTTTTCAATTCTAGAAAAATAGACTTTTGTATTAGGAGGGAATGTACTGGTGGGTAAAATCTAGAATGTATGAAAATCTGTACAAAAGGAGCCTCTCCCACTCCCCATCTTGACGATTTCATAGTTATTTGATCAGGACATTTTTTTCCTCTGCTGATCATAGACAAAGCAAATGTCCTTATCAACTGTGCTCCAAGAAGCTAAGTAGCTATAAGGCTTGGAGGTACACTGCAAAAGGAGAGATGCCAGACTCCAAAGACTGCATTTTTTCATTATACCACATGGGATACCATGTCATAATAAGTACACTGTTATGCTTGTTTATAACTTAATCATTGCACTGGTTTGTGTGTGTGTGTGTGTGTGTATGCTCTCACACACATCTGTGTTGGTGGGTCTGCCTGTGTGAGAATGTGTATGAAGGCCAGGGGACAACTTCACATGTTCTTCAGGCATTGTCTGTTGTTGGGGTTTTTTTGTTGTTGTTGTTTTGTTTTCTTTGAGACAGTGTCTCTCAAGGCCTGTATAACTAGCCAGTAAACCCTGCGATCTGCCTGTCTCTGCCTCTCCAGCACTAGGATTACAAGAGCACACAACCAAACATGGCTTTATTTTTAAATTTTATTTGTATGTGTGTATGTATGCCTGCACACATGCACGCAGGTTCCCAGGGAGGCCAAAGAGGGCATTGAATTACCGTGGAGCTGGAGTTACAGTTATGGGTGCTGGGAACCAAGCTCAGGTCCTCTGAGAGAGCATCCAGTGCTCATAACTACTGAGCTATCACTGAGCTACTGAGCTAATGCCCACATCTGGCTTTTTCATCTGGGAACTGAGGATTGAACTCAGGTCCTCATGCTTGTGTGACAAATGCTTTACAAAATGAATTATCTCCCAAACGTGGCTTTCTGGTTTACTGATTTATTTTTAAGATTTTTATTTTTCATTTATGAAATTGTGTGCTTATGTGAGTGTATGCCATGAGTATACAGGTGCTCACAGAGGCCAGAAAATGGCATCAGATCCTCTGGAGCTGGAGCCACAGTTGGCCACGAGTCACCCAATGTGGATTGTGGAATCCAACTCGGTTCCTTTGGAAGAGCATCCAGTGCTCTCAACTGCTAGACCATCTCTCCAGTCCTAAGACTTTATGATTTATAAATCGTTGCCTTCTGAATTTTTTTTAGTACAAATCCATCCCTGAGAGACTGGGTACCTTTAATACAACTTATTATGACCTAATGACAGAAAGCGGGAAGTCCAGGAGTAAGCTGACCACACATGCTCACTGCTCCTCTAACTACATTACACATCGCCACTCAAGCCACTGGAGTTCCGTGCTTCTTTGTGAGTCTAGACACAGCCTGAAGCCCTTTTTGATAGGATGCTCCAGGAAGCTACTGTCCCTTGACCTGTGAAACCACATTGTTTTGCAGGCCTGTATGATAGTGACCTAACAAAACCAATGGTCTTAATGTGCAGCCTCAGGAAAAACCATGACACGACTCCCCTCTTTTCTTCTTCTCAGAAGGGAAAAGTATGGTTGACAACCGATCTAAAAGGTTTGTGGTACACAATGGGGATCTCTGGAAGAAAAGTGGCATTTTAGAAAGTCAAGACTCATTAGGATGAGAGAATTCACATGGCATATTTTCTTACTTTCCCAGAAACAAGATCAAAGGTTTCCATAAAGGGCTTTTTATGAGACTATATGTGACTTAGAGGCCACCAGGATGTTTTCATCTATGATAGTAATGATGACTCTTATACTTTGATTATTTTGATCACAAGTAATAAATGTGGCCCACAAACAGTGGCTGAAATGACATTTTCTTTTTCTTTTTGTAAAAAGAACTTCAGGGTCTGGAAGGATTGCTCATTAGTTAAAACCCCTTGCCCTACAAGCCTGGTGATTTAGATTCCCTCCTGGAACCCACATAAAAAGCTGGATACAGCAGTAATCACCTATAACCTCTTACTCCTATGGAAGAGTTGGGGGACAGGAAAATCACCCAGCAGCAGACCAGATAGGTAGGAATACACAGGTATAAACAGAGACTCACTCCTCAACAAGGCTGAAGAAGAGAACTGCCTCTCAAAAGTTGTGCTCTGACCTCCACATGTGTACCCCGATACTAATGTTCCCACACTCACATCATGTATACACATGCACAATACACAAAATAGAAAATAATATTATTAATTTTTTTAATCCAGAGGAATGTAAACCTGGAGTGCATGGCAACTCCAAGGCTGTTACTCATACAAGTCTCTTCTAGTTTTGGGGCATTTTTACTGAGTAGTTAGGTTACTTTATGGACTAAGGTGACTACTGAACCACATCTGTATCAGAAAGGAAGTTATCTGTCTTCTGTCTAAGCAGTTACGGGGAGCAGAATGTTGGCTCCCCCAAAGATGTCCATTCTGATCTCCACTGTTGTTCATTCTATATGTCACCTTGCAAGGCATAAAGGACATCCCAACTTTGACTTAAGTTAGGGATACAGAGATGGGGAGATTATCTCACATTGTCTGGATGGTCTGGATCACAAAGGATGAACTACTGGGAGTGGATCCAATCTTAGAAAGGTTACGACAATGTATAAAGAACAAGAAAGGTGCTCTGAAGGTAGACATTGATCCAGCTATTCTTCATACGGTTTTGTTTGTTTTTAAACAAGGAAATAAGAATATTTTATCAATGCTTCTAGTGTTTTCAGTCTAACCTATTATCAGTCTTGGAGCTAGAGAGATGGCTCACCAGTTAAGAGCACTGGCTGCTCTTCCAAAGGACCTGGGTTCAAATCACAGCACCTACATGGCAGTTTGAAATTGTCTGTAATGGCCAGGCGTGGTAGTGCACGCGTTTAATCCCAGAACTTGGGAGGCAGAGGCAGGCAGATCTCTGTGAGTTCAAGGCCAGACTGGTCTACAGAGTGAATTCCAGGGCCAGGACTACATGGAGAAACCCTGTCTCAAAAAAAAAAAAAATATATATATATATATATATATATATATCAGCCTTGGTTTTGAAAAATCCCTGTGCATTCATAATGCAGAAAAGAGAGTTTTGCGTATTTTACTTTTTTTTTTTTTTTTTTTTTGAGCCAGAGTCTCAGTATGAAGCCCAGGTTAGTCTTGAATGTATAATCTTCCTGCTTTAGCCATCTTGAGCACTGGGCTTATGGGTGTGTACTACTTAATAATACTGATTATTAAGATTGCTTTGCACTGGCTCACTTTGCACTGCCATTTTTATGATTATGTGCTACCATGCAAAATGAAAGCTGCCTGGTTATTGGCAGTACAAGAAGAAATTCAAAATAAGCAGGACTATACAAATGCTTAAGCAATATGAGAGTAAAGTTTAAGTAGGGCTCAAAAATGCCAAAAGTTCCAGTAATATTCTAGACATATCTGCAACACAAAGCAATAACTTACATAGTTATGCCAATACTGAGGGCTGTAGCTGACATTTTCTGGGTACTTATTTGCCTGGAGGACAGCACAGGTGTGACTCACTTTATGATGGTTCACTGGGACTATCGTGGCCAACAGCAGACTGTCTCAAGTCTTCTCCTCCTGGAGACACGAGTCTGTGTCAATTAGAAAGCCTCAGGACTCTGGCTCCTCTTTCTGGGCATTTCTCTTGGCTCTGCCTTCCATTTGCATACTGGCTGTATTTCAGGCTGGCAGGAACTCAAGAGAACTGTCCCCAGCATCAAATGAAGACAGGAGCTGGATTTTCTAGAACTGTCTCGAGACTACGAAGAAGCAGTCCTCCAGCACACCACCCCTCACCTCTTATTGGCCCGAACTGTATCCCCCAAACACCGTAGATAGTATTAAGAGATCAGAATAGAACACTCCCAAGTCACCCTGTGCATTCTGGGTGTGAAGAGTGTCACATAGAATCAGGGGAATCCTTGGCTGCTGGGAGAGCAGGGATGTGGAAGAACAGAGCTGAGAAACTAACCAACAGACCTCAGGCTGAAACACTTTCGTGTACATTTCCTTAAGTCTGACCCAGGAAGTTGCTGGAAACTCTCATCTGCCCATCTAGCTACAGCCATTCCCCGAGGAAGTGTTTCTCAATTTCCGTATCTTGATCTTGCCTCAGTTTCTCTCGTGATCACTGACCTGGAAAAGGATAGAAATGTAGACTCTAGGAAGCACGGTTCCTGGACTTAGGAAGAAAGGTCATGCTGCCACACTGTCAGCAAGCACCCTAGAACACATGCTCCTGAAATAGCCCCAGCCAGGGAACAGGCCACTGGGATTGTCTTAGGCCTATTCAGGTTCATCCTAGAATCAGGAGGATGTACAAGAGGAAATTGGTACCCCCCCCCAAAAAAAAAATTCCAAGCAACAATACTTCCTACTTGCTGTGTCACATTGTAACTCTACTTTTCATATGGTAAATATGTTACCAAAGTAGCTAATTATGTATTTTTAACAATATACTGTGTAACACTCATCTGTTATATACATGCCTGCTATTACCCACACAGAGTATAGTCTCCTGAAAGCAAAAAAATAAAATAAAAAAAGTTCCAGGTTCAACTGTGAGATTACAGTCAGCTGATTGTTTTATGTTATATGTTACTGTGCTCAGTAAAAAGTTAAGGCTCCTCTAGAAGGTGACTCCATTAGCTCCTCTCCAAACAGCAGACCAGATTTATTGCTCTGCTGTATCTACATAGGTTGTACGAGCATCCAGGCACATCGTAGAATTAATGGATTTATTTGCATGATCGGTGTTTCAGGCTCAGGTTCCTGTCTTTGCCGCTGGCTGTCTGAGTACATCCCATTCAATTCTATTCTGGTTTCTTAGAGACTCCAGGACCAGTTTCTCCTTGGGAAAAAGAAAGTCGGTTCTGGGCCCATTGGGAAGCAGAAAGAAAGAATTGGATGTTAGGATGCTGGTTTCTGACATACACTGAAGGGTAAATCCTTTCTACAAGAGAGACTCAGGGCAAGGTTGGGGGAGGTAATCAGAAAGGCTCTGGATGTGAGGTGCTAAGCTTCTGTTCCAGAGAGGCCCCACAGCTTGGCGTTCCTCCCACTTGCCTCCTCAAATATGCGAGCACCATATATATTTATAACTCTGCAGTAAAAAAAAGTGGATTTCATTAGCAGAGATAACCTGTCATGATTCAATCAGTTGTACTCTACTGAGCACCTAGGAACTACAGGCATCGGGATTGTGTATGTTGGGCCAAATCATATACAAGTGGGGCTGGGAAGATAGTTCAGCTGGTAAAGTGCCTGGCGGCATCAAGCCTGAGGACCTGAGCTCCATCCACAACACCCATGTGTGAAAGCCAGGTGGAGCAGTGCATTGCAGTAAATACAGTACTAAGGAGGCAGACAGAGACAGGAGGATTTCTGGTGTCTGCTTGCCAGCCAGTCTAGCTGCAATTGGCAAGCTCTGGGTTCAGGGACACACCTATCTCATGGAGAGTGGTTGAGGAAGATACTTGATGGGGAGGGACCTCTGGTCTCCTTACCCATGTGTACACAAGTTCATGAGCACCCACATGTGCTCATGTGCATGCCCACATACCCAAACTCACACAATCATGTGGGAATGGAGGGGCGTGGAGACACTAATTAGGGATGGTCAAAGGAGAAGGGAGGACTAAGGGTTTCCTAGGCACAAAGGGGAGTTGGGGATATGGAGGGAGTGTAGGGGGAGGCCAGTGGATTCTTCTAGGGGATGGATAGTTCTAAGGATTTGCATTGCACATTTTTTGTATACACTCATCCTAGTAGCTGCCCTCAATAAATGCTAAAGTCAAGGTGTAAATGAAATATTGATCTTGGCAATATTGATTTGGTCTTTATGTGTGGACATCTTTCCCCTGCCTTCCTAGACATTTCTCCTACATCAATGGCGCCATGTTGTACACCAGGAGATCCACACTTGAAACCACCTTAACCTGCGAGGCTCCAAGTTGGTGCTTCTCGACTTTGGCTGCCCAAAAGAATCACTTAGGGGATGATGGAAAACCTCAAGGCTCAGGCTTCACCTCAGACCAGTTAAAACCAGAATCTCTGAAGCAGAGGCCTGGGCATCGGAATGGCCACAGTTGCAATCCATTACCCTAAACTAGCATGGAAACTTTGCCTGGGGGAATTGGGAGGCCAAGAAGAAATCCTTTGGCACAAACAAGTGCCAGGGCCACTGTCACTGAAGTTCAAAGTACAGAGGAATGAGAAAGAAAGAATTCGGATGAGACTGAGGAATGTGGGTTTTGTGAGCATCTGGAATTTGAGTACGGGAGGGTGTGTCACATGTCTTGAGAATACACGTTAGCCCGCAATAAGCTGCCACACTGTGAAAAGAGTTAGCGAGCTACTGAATAGCTCAGGCTGACCCTGGGTATGACCCCTTCCCAGCCTTCTGGCTTCATGGACACCTGAGCCCAGGGCTCTCTTGTACTCCGCTGCCTCACTGAACAGCTGAGTTATCTCTGGTGATCTTGTACCATTCCTGGGGGGAGTAAGGGAGAGGTGGGTAACTATTGCTTTGGTTTTAAGCTGCCTTTGGTGTTGGTGGGGGGAGGTGCTGAGCTAGAACAGAGAAGGAGAGCTGTGACTCAGGGGAAATTCTGAGATGCTACAAGCTGCAGCAAGCGTGTGTCAGTGGGAGGTGAGAAAGGCAAACAGAGGGCTGAAAACTGAGCCAGGAAACTGCCTAGTGGATCATCAAAACTTGACTATAAATAACAAATGGAAGGATGAGCCTGTTTAGCCAAGTTACTTTCTAAAGCAGTGTGCAGGCATGAGTGTTTCCCTGGAACAAATCCTCAAGCCCTCCCAAAAATCAGGTACACCTGCAGAAGCTCAAATGTCCAGCATTTTATTTTGCCTCTGGGAATCTTTCTAAAATGAGTGATATTTTTTTCCCCAAGGTGCTGGATACAGTGAGTTGCCATTCACTGACTGTTAGTGGCTCAGGTTTCAGCAGCAGATCTGAACTACTTTCTCATCACCCTCCTTATGCATTCTGAGCTTGTGTCCCCTGCCCAAGGCAGGGGACTTAGCTTACTGGTCTTCAGAGTGTCTTGTTTCGCTTGGCTACAAATGATGGGCCCTAGAGTCTGTACGGGTTTCTGATAGCTATCCCCCTTTGAGTCTTTTTACAGTCTCAAATATGTTGAGGATAGATATAATCACTGCAATTCTGGAAAATAACTGACGTGCATTTAGTACTATTTTTGAATGTTCTTAAATTGCACTTTGGTTTTTTTTAAAAAATATTTTCAAAAGGATCCTAGGATCATTTATACTCTATGATGCCCAAACACACTCAGGAGAAACAGCTCAGGAAACTAATCTAAAATAGTCTGTACCTAATTGAATCTCATTTCTTAAAATATTTTGTGTAGGATCCTCCCTGACTTTGGTACCATGCGAATTAAGCATTGACACATCCAGAATGACACAATGAAAATTAAACATGGCGGCAAACCATGGAAGGAGCAGCTGGCTTTCTGAGGCTTTCATCATTCATTATGAACACAGAAATAGAACCTGAGAGTTGTGGAAAATTCTGCACAAAACTCTGTGTACCTGGATTAATAGTGAACCCCTGCCTCTTCCCCAGACCCAATGGCTCAGAAGTGTGTGTGAAATAGAGGTCAATGACGGGTCACATATCTACCCTTGGTTCGTCACTTAGCTGGTGAAGGGAGCAAGGCTTCTGTCAAAAGCTGTGACAGGGACAGAGGATGCTGCCAGATCACCCCCAGCTGCAGAGACGCAACTGTGAAGAAGGGCCTGGCAGTCTCACTAGGTAGTGTTCAAGGGCACCCCTGCTATAACCCAGAGGACAAGCGAGGCTCCCACTGTGGCCTTGTGCCCTTAAGAAAAGTCTGCATGTTTCCCCAGTTGGTTTTTCTCCCCAGTGCAAGAGTCTGTATGCAATACAAGTTAAAAGGCTATTTACATCAAAGGATGGTTAGAGACATTTCCTTAAAAAAAAAAAAAATACAAAAACAAAAAACTGTGAGTGTGTGTGTGTGTGTGTGTGTGTGTGTGTGTGAGAGAGAGAGAGAGAGAGAGAGAGAGAGAGAGAGAGAGAGAGAGAGATGTCTGTGGGGCCAAAAGAGGATTTTGGATCTCCTGGGGTTGGCTTTGTACCACCTGATGTGGGTGCTGGGCTCTTAACTGTCTGTCCAGCCCAA
Source organism: Lophiomys imhausi (assembly GCA_907164525.1). Lineage (NCBI taxonomy): Eukaryota > Metazoa > Chordata > Mammalia > Rodentia > Muridae > Lophiomys > Lophiomys imhausi. Next base: position 583,374 of record CAJQZJ010014563.1, on the reverse strand, counting down.
CAGCTCACTTTCTCATACAGCCCAGGCTGGCCTAAGAGGCAGCAATAGGACACCCAGAGTGGGCTGGGCCCTCCTACCTCAATTAAGAAATGCCTCCCGGATGTTGCTACAGGTCTATCTGGTAGAGGCAATTCTTCAATTGAGGGTCCCTCTTTTCAGGTGACTTTAGGTTTGTGTCGACATGGCAGCTGAAGCTAAACTAACCATGACAATGAACTTCAGAGAACCTCCTGGGTTTGTCCCTTCCAGGGTTGGAATTACAGGGGCATGCTGGGAATCTAAAGTCAGGTCTGTGTGTTTTGTGAGTAGTTACTTAGCTTTAACTTATGGGGACATCTCCCAGCCTTGGATATTGACATCTTCTGATTGAAGTTAGGTGTGGTTGTGCATGCCTGAAGTCCCAGCAATAGGTAAGCTGAGGCAGGAGGATGACAAATTTCAAGCCAGCATAGGCTACATTGTGAGTTCCAAATAAGTCTTGAATACATAATGAGACCCTGTCTCTAAAACAAAACAAACAAGTAAGCAAGCAAACAAACAAAAATCCCTAAAACAACACAAATAAAACAAAATATAGGCAAATTAACTAAAAATCACATGGAAAATTAGAATTACATGAAAAGATTAGTTCAATAGATTTAAGATTATTCTGCTTAATAAGATAAAAAATGTTACAGAGAGGAAACAAGACTTTTGTTGGTCTTTAGTTGAACAGCGACAGAGTCTAGGAGCTGAGTTTTCTTATCTTTAAACTGGAAAGGCCTAGATTTATGACATCCATTATGACTGCCATTTGTTACATACAACTATTTAAATTTAAATTAATTTTAAATACATAAGATTAAAAATTCCTCAGATATATTTGAAACACTCCAAAGCTCATACAGGCTAAGTGGCTGCTGTGTCAGAGTACAGATAAAAACATACATTGTCACAGGAAGTTCTTTGGGTCTGAGATCCTGAAGAGAAAATCTGTTCTGCCTCTAGTCCCACTGCCTATAGATGAGTTAACAGTACCATAAAGCATCTCAGGTGTCAGTTCTCCCTGGGAGTCATCCGCACCTCTTCTAAGAACGGTTCTTTAGTCCACAGGGGAAGCATAGGCAGCCTCGTCCACTGTTGGACACTTCCCTCTGGATCTGAGCTGTTTGGATCAGGGGTGGTTACCTGACCCAAGCATAGGCAGCCAGAGACTCTTCTTCGGGAATTTGGTACTGAGATTGACATATAGATTCCTTCTTCCGTGGCCAAAGCCCATCTGCCTAAAGGCCCTAAGGGCTGATCCCTTCTACTTCCTGTGATGGGGATGAATGACCATGGGTGCTAAGGGTGGCTCTCTGATATCAGTGCTGGGGATGCAGAGAGAGCAAACCACAGAGGAAAAAGCAAAGGAAGCAGACAGACACATGCAAAGTGTGTGGCAGCAGGCTTGTGGCTCCAACTTCCTAAAACCTGACTGACTACATTCCTGTACTTGACATTTTTGGGTCACTCTTTCACATTTGTATAAAATTCCTATTTTCCAAAACACACTCAGTTTTAGTCTCTGTTACTTCATATGGGAGAGTTTTGTCTAATTCAATAATAATTGCTTAGAGTTGATTAAAAAAAAAAAAAACTCTGAAGCGCTATTCAGACTCAGCAAGAGAATACAATGATTGATTGATGATGTCATGGGTGCAGGATTGGAAGCTGAAGCATCTGTGGTAAATACTTTCTGTTTCTGGTAGGTCAGCTTCTGAAATGATGACCTCCCTCACAAATTTCCTTTGTTTCTCGGATAAATTATTAGTTGTTTGTTTTTTTCTTTTTCTGATAATTCTGGGTAACATGTTATTTATTCCTTAATGTTTCCCGTTAACTGTTTCTACTGGTGGCATAAAATATAGTGACACTTGAAGACCTTAGGAAAGAGAGATAATAAGTTGGAGCTATTAAGAATTATATTGGAGCTTTTAAATTTCATATAAAATGTAACCTTTCCTAGAAAATCTAAAAGCTTTCAGTAAAATGTGGCTTTTATTAAAGTCAACCAAGTTAGTCAAAGCTAGTATCCTGCATATCTTTTAAAAGTTATCAAAGTGCTAAAAATAGATGTAAATAATGTCAAATTTATTAAGGTGGTTGAGTATAATTAGTCTAAAGTAAGTTTACTTTTTGTGTTTGTTTGTTTTTTGAGATAGAGTTTCTCTGTGTAGCCTTGGCTATCCTAGAACTCGTAGACCAGGCTGGCCTTGAACTCAGAGATCTACCTGCCACTGCCTCCCGAGTGCTGGGATTAATGGTGTGCATCACCATATAGCTCAGTAGTAGGTAGCTTGCCTACCATTTACAGGGCCCTGGGGTCCATACCCATTACTAATCATATATATATATATAATATATATATTTATATTATATATATATTACAGAGAGAAAGAGAGGAAGATAAAAAGAATCTTAAGGTTTTTCTTTTAAAATAATATAATGTTCTATGTTCAGCTCAGTGAACTTTTAGCCTTTTCTCATATGACAGTTATGGCTAATGATATAAAAACCGAGGCAGGACATTAATTTTATAATAGTCATGAGTGTGGGCCCAGAGGCGAGAGAATGCTAAGGTAAGGTGATAATTAGCCGGGGAGAGGCTTGATAGAACTAGGGGTCAGGGCCTAAGTGAAGATATGTTGTCTTCAAATGCACACAGACACAACAGATCAAAAAGCTAAGGCAGCAGATCAAAACCAGGATAGGGCTGGGCAGGAGGACTGCCACGAGTCCGAATCTAGCCTGAGCTATATACTGAGTTCTAGGCCAGCCTAGGCTACGACACCCACCCCTACTAGGATAAACATAAGAAAGAACTTGCCTATTTAAGACTAGCTTGCTGGTAATGAGAGACTGGGAAAGACGGGCTGAGCCTGGGCTTCTGAGCTGTATGGACTGAGATGATAAACCTGTGTTGTTTTAATTGTCCAAGTTTTTTTTTTTTTTTTGGTTTTTTTCGAGACAGGGTTTCTCTGAATATCTCTGGCTGTCCTGGACTCGCTTTGTAGACCAGGCTGGCCTCGAACTCACAAAGATCCGCCTGCCTCTGCCTCCCAAGTGCTGGGATTAAAGGCGTGCGCCACCACCGCCCGGCTTGTCCAAGTTTTTAGTAGCTTGTTACACCACAGTAGAAAACTATTATGTTCATTTTGATGATAGTCTAACAAAATAGTTTCAAGTCTTGCTGTAATCATGGGAAACTGCATTTCAGCAAAGGCATACACAGATACGCAATATATAAAACAAATAAAGGCAGCATTTCTCCACTTACAACTGAATAAAGGGCAAAGATCCCCATCAGCTGATCTTCTAGTGGCCCAAGAGAGCTCTTAAAGCGACTAGAGAAAGTGGACAAAGATCATAAGCACGCTGAGCCATATGCACTCTGAAGGCTGCAGGACAAACACAGGGGAGCCCCCATGGCAGAGTACCGAGGACACTGTGAACTTATTGCCCCAAAGTTTCCCACTTCCATCACAGTTTCTGCTCGCTCTCTCCTTGGGACCCCTGGAACTGCTCTACCTGCTTTGAAAAGTGGCAAGTATCTAGGATTTTATGGCCCTTGCAAAGAGGGCTTCAGTCTATGAGAAAGCATAAAAATCAGTAGTCCCCACTTTGAGTTGGGACCATCTTCAGTGTGTAATTTATAGACTTTTCTAGCTAGATCAGGCTCCAGCTCCCCTTCCCTCGATCGAATGGCCTGACATTGCCCCATACTTGTTTCCTCGTCTTGTCCTGCTTCCTTCACTTCCCACAGGCTTCACTCTGAAGCAGCTCCTTAACATTGCTTTACGCAGTATTTCTTCTTCTGGTATTTGCTTTGGGGAACCCAACTTGAGACCCAAGAGCAGCTGAGACTTCTCAACAGCTCTGAGAGCTTTCTGTGTTTCTGAGTCTCTTCTGGGCCACATCTCATCCTGGGTTCCTGTGGCCTTCATGGTCCCTGTGATCACCACTTTTATCCTTTGTAAAGGAGAATGTAATTGCCCTTATACCACCATGCTCCATGGAAAAGCTCTGACACACAGGCCATTACCCCAGGCTACCCCAGAGGCAATTGATCTCTTTATTATGGGTTGCACTTCCACTAGATTAAGATGTAGGTCAGCTACTGGCCTTTGTTCCTATCAAGACACTGGGATGGGGTCCTTTACGTCCTTGACAGGAGAAAAAAAAAAAACAAAAAAACAGTGATGGGTGAGACAGCTACTCCCTTGGTAGCTGGAATCCTCTCTAGGATACACGATTTTTAGGAAGAAATACAGCAATAGAGACTCACTCAAGGTGGTTTGCAGGAGCAGAGTAGTGTCAGGGTAAGAATACAGTGTAAGAACTCTCAGCCTTGTTCTTACAGTGAAAGTGAACAGAATTAGTTAAAGACAGAATTAATATAGACTCTTGTCTGACCATAAATGGCTTCTTTATATTCTGTCTTAATTAGGGTTTCTATTGCTTCGATGAAATACCATGTCCAAAAAGCAATTTGGGGAGGAAAGGGGTTTATTTGGCTTATGCTTCCACATAACTGTTCATCATTGAAGGAAGTCAGGGCAGGAACTCAAACAGGGCAGGAACCTGGAGGCAGGAGCTGATGCAGAGCCCATGGAGGAGTGTTGCTTAATAGCATTATTTCTCACGGCTTGCTCAGCCTGTTTTCTTATGGAATCCAGGACCACCAGCCCAGGGATGGCCCCACTCACTGTTGGATGTGTCCTCCCCCATCAATCACAAATTAAGAAAATGTCTTACAGCTGGATCTGACGGAGGCGTTTCCTCAACTGAGGTTCCTTCCTTTCGGATAACTCTAGCTTGTGCTAGGTTGACACAAGACTAGCCATCACATAGGTTAAGAAAAAGTTTATCAAAGATGGTGTATATTTAAGAGTTTGAACTACTAAGCACATTGGTCTTAAGGTAACAGGCAAGAATATGTTTTGTCAAAAAGTACACAACCAGCCAGGTGTGGTGACACACACTTTTAATCCTAGCACTCAGGAGGCAGAGGCAGGTGGATCTCAGTGAGTTGAGACCAGCCTGGTCTACAAAGTGAGTCCAGGAAAGCCAGGACTACACAGAGAAGCTATGTCTTGAAAAAAAAAGTACACAGATATGACAGATCAGAAAACCATGACAATTGATCAAAACCAGGGTTCAGCTGGGCAGAAGGATTGCCATGAGTTTGAATCCACCCAGGGCTTCATAGCACTTGGAGCAGCTAGGAGAGGATGTACTTGCTAATGAAGTGATTTGGGAAGGATACCAAGAGCCTGTAACGACTTACATATAGAGGGACAGGCAAGGACCAGAAACATTTTAGCATTCACGGGCCTCAAGCCTCAAGGTGCAATCAGCAGACAGGGCTGGACCCTGTGGGGCTACAAGGACTCCCTTGCATAGAAGCTTAAGGTCTAGATCCTAAACAGACCAGGTATTCCTCTTGACCCTCTCGTCTGAGGTAGGTTACATCTCAGCCTCCTGCGCTATACCTTTTGAATACACCAAAGAAAAGCTAGACTGAGAAAAAGCAGAGAGAAATCTCCAGAGGGAGCTACCTATGCCAAGACAGAGGCTCAACATGAAGCAGCAGCTCCTTCTTTGTTCGTCATTCATTCTCCTAAGGAATATTTCGCTGAGTGCCTGGGTGGGGCTAGCTACCTTCTGAGGCCGTGAAGTTGAAGTCCAAGGTCATTTTGTGCAGAGGCCGCCTGGCTAAAGTAAGCGAAGCTGTAGGCTCTTCTTAAGTGTCCCCAGGAAGGGACGGGCCCAGAGAGGTGGAGTTTGGGAAGGGTAAAAAGTGCAGCAACAGGCCACAACCAGCTTGCCAGAGGAAGAGCTGAGGCTCTGGCCAAGAGGCAGAGTTGGAGACAGCATGTCAGTGTTGGGGAGCCCAGGCCAAGGAGAAGGGCACAGGCAGAGACATGGGCAGTGCCAGGATCTGTGGAAGAAACACTCAGCACTCAGTTTGCCAGGCTGTTGAGTACATTCAACCCTTATAGCAGCCTCGCAAGCTAAACACATGGGCCAGAAAAAGGAAGCTCAGGCTTCCCTAGGGGTACACATCACCAGGACTTATAATCCAATTCAAGTTTTAATGTAACAAGTCTGCAGGTGCATCCAAGATCAGACAGTTTTAAAAATCTTTAGATGATAACTCTGTTGGCACACAGAGCACAGTGGGAACACCAGGAGGTTAAAACCCTGACCATGAGGCTTGGGAGAGGGCTCAGGAGTTAAAGCGCTTGATACACAGGCCCGAGGACCAGAGTCTGGCTCTCCAGAGCACACTGAATGGTGAGTGAGAGTAATGATGTGTGTGTGATTCCAGTATTGGAAGTCAGAGATAGAGGATCCCTACCAAGCTGGTTTGCAAGACTTAGCCATAGAGGGAACTCTAGGCTTGATTGAGAGACCTTGTATCAATGAATGAATAGTGATAGCGGATGGTTCCCTAACATCAACATCAGGCCTGCACATATATGTATGCATGTGTGCATATGTACTCACACATATGCATGTTCACCCACATGCAAATATCCACATACACATGAAAATAAAGGTGGGAGTTGGGGAGCCTAACCACCAAAGTCAATAATTTTATCAATAAAGAAGTAAAAGGTAGAGAGGGAAGAAGAGGGAGAGAGCAGTAGCCTACTTTGAGAATCCAGTTCTCCTAAGTCATGGTCATGGACTCTGGACTGGGACTGTCTGCTTTCTGAGTGAGGGCAGCTGTTGGCAGTTGTGGAAGAGAGGAGTGCTGTTCTGAAGATGGCCTGACCCCTCTGGATGCCCAGTCAGGTATTGTCACGCCAGTGACCCCTCTTCTCCCTACCAACTTGCTCTGTTAACTTTTTGTTGTGGTAAAACAACACTTCAATGATGAAACTTAAAAAGATTTATCTGTGGTAAGGAGGAGTTGCCACACAGAGGGTGAGGCGGAGCACACTTGCTTACCTCACAGCAGCCAGGGAGTGGCAAGAGAGGAAGAGACTGAAGACAAGATGTATCTCGAAGGACATAGCCTAGTGACCTACTTCCTTCAAATGGGCCCCACCTCCCAAAGTTTCTACCACTTTCCATAATGCTATCAAATTATGAGCCCATTGATGGGTAATCTATTGGTTAAGTCTTGACCCAATCACTTCCCCGAAGACCTGTCTCTGGATATGCTGTATTGGCAGCCATGCCTTCAACACAATGGCCTTTTGGAGCTATGCTTCATATCCAAACCACACTTAGTTGGCTCTGGGAATTTTCTTGGGGGTGACTATGTTCAATGAAATGCATCTGGTTCAATGTATTTTAAGTTTAATAATCAATTAGTTTGTATAATATGTATTGTGATAAAATTACTTTTTAGCAGTTAATTTCAATAGAGACAAATCTATTTCTTAATAGACCTGTTAACCTCCCCCTCCTCTTCCTCCCTACTTTTTCTCTTAAATGGTCCATCTCATGACCTTTCAACTAAATTTCTTCCTTTATGTTATTAAGGGTTTAGTGCTAACATGTACTGAACTCTTGTTTAGATTCTCTTGCTTGTCTTTAATTTGACAATTATTATTATGTATTTTTAAAGGGCCATGCATTCACAGGGTGTTCTAGTTCCTAGAATACTTTTGTTGGCATTTCCTTCATTTTCATTTCCACATAATCCAGTCAACTTAAGTTGGTGTCATCAACTCATTTAATAGATCAGGATATGGGAACACAAGAAATTAGGATGTTTCCCAAGGCTATGTGGCTTCATAGGTGTCAGAGGTAACCTGTCACACACTATGCTGAATTTTCTATGTAATAGGTCATTAAGTCCCTGTCCAAGTCCCTGTCCAATTCCATTCTACAAATGAGAAGACTGAGACTTGGAGGAATTACCTACTTACTCGTATCCACTGGGGCAATATAGGGGTAGAACCGTGGTCCCGCTGAGGCACACTGGTTCTAACACTGTAACGACATCCACACTAGAAAGGGCATGTTGCAGTGTTTACGGCCACAGCCAAAAATAGAAGTGTTGGTGAGGATTTGCCAGCTTGTCCTAGAATGATGATGTCTTGCCAGCCACAATAAGGACCTTAAGAAACTTGGGATAGTTGTTCTCATATAGGAGAAGGCTACCAACACTGGTGGATGATAAGTACAGCAGTGTAAAATCATCTCTTGGACTCATCAGGCACCACAGCTGGGGAGTATGTGACACACTTGGAGCCGGCCAACTCTTAAACAACCCTACCCTGTTCTGTACTGTGCTAGGTCTTCTGCTGACTCCCACCTTCCCAGGTTCACATTGCCACCTTGGTACCGGAAATACAGTCCCATCATGAAACCGAGTTCATCTCAATGTTACACACGGAAGACAACTGTACTTGCCAGGAAAGGATTGAGCCTGTGACTTGATGTGTAGCCCAGGCTGGCCTCAAAGCCTTGATCTACTTGCCTCAGTCTCCAGAGTGTTCTACTTGGCCTGGCTTGAGGTGAAGAGACTTTAATGAAGAAATTGGTTGCAGAGGTTTGAGTCGAGTCAAGGGAACAGGTAGGATGGAGGGGCACCCAGAGATTGAGAGCAGTAGGAAGATGATACAACTGGAAACCTGGAGAGACCAAAGAGAATAATTACCAGAGTGTGTGTGAGTGGCCGCCATTGCAGAACTGTACTTGGGGGTGAGGTGCAAATATGGCCAGATGTATGCAAAGAAGAAAGGGGAAGAAATGCCCTATCTTCTCTTTCCTCCCTTCTAGTCACCTGCCAGTGTTCTTTACTTTAGAACTAATCTGATGTTAGCCAGCCAGAACACCTGGCTCATGGGGTTCAGCCCAGAGCAGGACAAGCTACAGTGACTATTCTAGGGAGGACACACTGGCTCTGTCCTCCCACAGTTGCAAAATGGGGAAGGTCCTCTTTCCAAGCTGCCTCAGTTCCTTGTGCCGGCCAAAATTCCCAACCCTGTCTATAAGACTCCTTCCCATGACTCTGAGTTTTCTGACTTAAAATTCCTCTTTCCCACGAGGTTTCCAGGCAGTGAACAACATGAAAGACTAACACAGTTGTCACCAGATGAAAACAAAAATCAAAATCCTCACAGGCCTAGTGCCATTGGGTAAAGATTTTTTTTAACTAGAAAAAAAAAGGAACATGGTAGAAAATATATTAAAATGGAAGCAAATGCCAACTGTTGGTGGGAACACAAATAACAGCAACTATGATGAATCAAGTCTCTGTTTTTTATTTATTTACCTATTTTTTTTCAATTTTCATTTCACCACTGATCAGTTTGCTGTGGTAAAACTTAATATTAATGTGGTGATCATGTATCAGCAATCTGCTGTAGCTTTTCCAGGGAGATGCTGTTATGATCTAATGTCTCACCAAATTCACACCTTTTTCTTTCTATTTCTTTTAGTCTTATTTTATTTTTAATTATGTTTATGTGCGTTTGTCTATGTATGAGTATGTGCATGTGAGTATAGATGTCTGTGGAGGCCAGAGGCTTTGGAATCCCTGAAACTGGAGTTACAGGCAGTTGTGAGCTGCCCTGCATGGGTTCTGGGAACCAAACTTGGTTCTTCTGCAAGTGTAGCATGTATTTTTAACTGCTGAACCATCTCTCCAGCCTCAAATTCACAGCTTTTTAGAAAACAGAATCACACAATTTAGTAGTTGGGAAAATGTTTAAGGAGTTTCTATTTTTTTTTTAAACACACATTTATTTTTATTTTATGTGCCTGAGTGTTTTACCTGTATGTGTGCACATTAGCAGCATGCAGTGTGTGAGAGTAGAAAAGGGCATTGGATCTTATGGAATTGGAATTACAGATGGTGACATGTGTAACTGCAATTTAATTATCAATTGTATTTATTAATAAGTATAAACTGTAAGATTAGGCCGGTGAAGCAGCCGGCAGCTTGGCAGAGCATCAGGCGGCCTGGCAGGATATCAGCCCATGGGCCTGGCCCACCTTAACTGGCACCCTGATTTATCCTGGGGAAAGAGCCCAGGACCAAGGCTGGCCTACACCACCTGTAACCTAAACTCTGTTAAGTAATATAAGTTGTTATATTAGGCCAGTAGAATTACTAGGAGGCTTGGCGGGAGATTCACTGGAGTTCAATGGGAGTCTGGGAGTCCGGGAGTCTGATGGCCCTGGATTGCTTGGACTGACCGCCTATAAGCGGCCGTGGTCCTTTCCCCAATAATTAAATACACCAAGACCTTTTAATGTTTTAACGCTTAGCCCTTAGCTGGGTAGACTCTTGATTAGCTACTCTAAGTTAACCTGGATCACCTAATCATAAACCACCATGTGCCTGTGATTACCTTCCAGCATTCTCAGACACATCTATCTGCTTCTGTGTCTCCTGGTGGAATAAACTAATCCTCTGTGTAAAGCTCAGGGTTCCTGTTCTAATCTCAGGAAGTCCCACCTTCCTATACTCTTTCTGCCCAGCTAATTGGCTATCAGTGACTTTTATTAGCCAATCAAGAGAATGCCTCAGAAGGGGCGATAACCAGATCTCAGCATTGAAATCAGCCTATCAGAAGCAATGTTATTAGCCCCAACAAATGTGCCATTATGAGAGTGCCAGGAACTGAACCTAGGCCATCTGCAAGAGTAGCAAGTGCTTTTAACTACTGATCCATCTTTCCAGCCCCAATATTTAAGATGTTTTTAAGTGAATTTAAGAAAATATTCTAGTTTGGCATGGTGACACATGCCTATAATCCCAGTATTCGGGAAATTGAAACAGGAAGATCACAAAATTGAGGCTAGTCTAGGCTACATAGTGATATCTTGTTTCAAAAGAAGTAAATGAAAATTTAAGATTCTATTTCCTTCATTGAAAAAAAAAATCAAGAAAAAATTCTTGTATAATAAGAAAGCTGTAAAGAATGAACAGAAAGTGTTGCATGGTATTCCACAAATATTTGCTAGCCAATATTATCATCTATGATTTCACTTTTGAGAAATTTGACAGAATTAAACAATACACTCAATATTCTGACTGCTTTGAGGAATTGGACTCCAGTTTCAGACAGTTTAGTTACAAATGGTTTAGGTAAATTAGAATTGCAGATGTAAGTATATAATATTTAATGAAATTATCAAGAAATTAAGTCTTAATCTTATCTAGCCTCTAGATACAGCAGCTTAATATTCAGAAAACACAGAGGGCACATAGAGCAAGCTCAGCAGCGCCCTGGGATTGTGATATGACATCAGGATAGTGTCCATATGGCCTACATTGTGTTCTCTCCAAATCCATGTATCATTATCCTCACCTCCAATGTGACTATTTGGCAGGAGATTCTCTAAGGTGGCAATTAAGGTTAAGAATATTATTTCAGCTTAGCTATATATTTATTGGCATATATTTTTTTGAGACAGGGTCTGTCTTTAACCCTTTTTACTCTTGTCCCATCCTCCTAAGTGCTAGGAATCTAAATGTACATCAGCACCCTCGACCAAACTGTTGTTTTCAGCAAAGGAAGAGACACAAGAAAAAGGGTACTTGTCCCCTGTGCACCTACAGAGGAAAAGCCTTGCCATAACACAGTGAGAAGCTGGCTATCTGCCATTCAGGCAGGGAGGCATCCCCAGGCACCAACTCTACTTGTCCCTTTATCTTGAACTTAAAGCAGAGAGAACAGAGGGAAGATAAACGTGTACTGTTAGGCTACCCAGAATGTGTATTTTGTCACAGCAGCCTGGAATTTTTATTATTTCCTTTAGGCAAAACAAAGTTATTGTCATAGTTTTGGAGAATTATTCATTATTGAAAATTTTACAGCTAAGATGATGTGCTACCTGGGATTGGCATAAAACAACATGGGACAGGGCAGTGAGTAACAGGGGAGAGAGCTCGTGAGAGATTGGCTAGGAATTAACAGCTATTGAAGCTGGTGTTGGGCTTATGTGGCTTGTTTAATATACACTCCCTCCACTTCTGTGTGTGTTTGAAATCACTTACAATAGAGTAAAACCAACCCTTTTCTGAAAACTAGAAAACTCATTTGCTCTTAATGTCGGGGATAAGACGAATTCCAGCTTATATATAATGTGTTGATGGCAACAGGATTTTGTAAGCTAGAGGATCTTGACAGTGGTGCTTGTATAAATCTCCCTGCACACACATGCAAGCCGAGGCCTTGCTATTAAAACAGTCAATCTGCCAGATGTAGTCAGTAACCACATATGTGTAGGGAGCCCTACTTCTGGGTGCTGCTGACAGGAAGGACACAAGCTCTGTGTTAGTGCTCATTTTGTTGCTGTGAAAAATATCTGAGGGTATCAAAGGAAGAAGGGTTGGTTTTGCCTTATGGCTTCTGAGGTTTAACTCCATAGCTGACTGGTTCCATTACTGTAGGGCTACGAGACTGTGGTAGGGCTGCTCACTTCACGACAGTGATGAAATGGAAAGGAAGGACAGATAGGGAGGAGCCAGGGCAAGATAGAGCCAGGAAGAGTACACCATAATGACCTACATTCTCTAATAGTCTTCACATCTTGAACCTGCCTGGCACCTCCCAACAGTCTATGTAAAATTTCATTCATCTGTGGATTAACCCATTGAAGAGGTCAGAGCCATCAGGACCCAGCCACTTCCCCATTATCTGGTAGCCAAGCACCCAACACATGACTTTATTGAATTCATTTCATATTCAAACCATAACAGCCCCGACCTTTCGGAGCTTATGTTCTAGTAGGCATGATTAACTAAAATCAATTAGCCAATAAATTTTGAAAATGTTCTTTGCATGATAATAACTGTTGTAATAATCACAAGGGCTGGGATAGACTTGGCTCCAGAAGGGCTCAGAAAAATAATCTCACAGAAGGTGTCTTGTAAACTCAGAGGCCAATGGGATGGGAAGAAAAGATCCAGCCTGGAAGTTTAGAGGGTGTGCAGGTGAGGAAACAGTGTGGACAAAGGCCCTGCAAGGTCCAAGTTTTGTTTGTTAAAGGAACTAAAGAAAGCCAGGATTTGACTCCAAGGAGGGAAGGACCTACAATGAGGCTAAGAACCAGGCAGGGTCTCAATCATGAACCTCAGTAAGGCATCTGAATTTGATTCTAGGATCTGTGGAATTCATCAGGGATTCTTAACAGGAAGTTTTACTTGCTTCAAGACAAGAGTAGGGGTTTAGAGAGTGCCCTGAAGGACCAGGTGGGGAGGGTGGCCTTTAGTCTGAGTTCCTAGAACTTTAGGGACTCACAACCTCATGAGATCTTCTAAGGGGCACTCTGTCAACAGCCTCCAGAGTTAGTGTCCTTCTGGCTTTTCAATGTCCAGTGAGCTCTCTGTTGAGTAGAAAGATGTTCTTGGTATCTGTTGTCATACAACAAGTAATGTGGAAATTTACTGGTTTATAGAGACAGGATTTGTCCAGAACCAGGTGAAGTGCTGTGCCCTACATACACCGTCTCTCGGGTCTTGACTGAGGTCAGTGGGTTGACAGGAATGAAGAGTGAGGGCTGGCTGGACTTCCCACTCTTTCCTTACGTAGATCCAGTGCCTCTTGGTGAGGTTTCTCATGGTGATCTCAAGATAGTTAGTCATCTCCTCTAGCAGGTCAGGCTCTAGAAGCTAGCAGCTGTTCCAGGAGAGCAGAGAGGGAATCCCAGGGCTGCCGTGCGCTATCTCCAGACATCACAGTCTACTTTCTTCAGTCTGTTGCTCAGGGGCAGCAGTAAATCTTCTTGGGAAGGGAGTATGTACAAAGACAACTATCACCCACCCCAGAGGCTGGCTCATTATAGCTCATATACTATGTACAGCAACATGGGGAAGGATCCTGGGAGAACTAAAGGCACTGCTTGGCAGCTCATGACCATGGTCATGTTAAAGGGTGGACTTCCCTTTTACAGGGAGCAGTATTGCATATGAGAAGAGCTGAAGGTCTTGGAGCAGCAAAAAGGACTCTGGAGGCTGTTTGCGTAATGAATTGAGAGGGCTGACTGAAGTAGAGTCTGAAGGAAGCCAAGATATCTTGTGAAAGCTTTCAGAACAAAATGGAGTCAAGCTTAACAAGAATAAAGAAAGGCACAAAGCCAGGAGTTTATGAAGGATAGGAAGCTCATGTGTATCTGCCCTACAAACTGCAACAAAAGATTTCCAGAGCCATAGCCTTGCACAAAGGCCACCAAAACTAATAAAGCAATATTTCTGCAAGGGTATACGTCTAGTAAGTTCCCATCTGACCTTGGCTCACAGCCAGCTTGCTATTGATCTTTGAGGCCAAATATAAGTGTTTCAAAAAAAATCTTATGTAATGTTTTTCATTTTTACCATTAAAAGTTTTTGTCTGCCTTTCCCTCATTGGATATACCCGTGTGTATTCTGTCCACGGTGTTCATTCCTAAAAAAATCCATTATCTTTGGGGAACCTCTCTCTGTTGTAGTTTGATTCTGAAACATTCCCCCATAGGCTCACATTTGGGATATTTGCTCCCCGGAGTAGGGTAATATTTTAGGAGGCTGTGGGGCCCTTACAAGGTGGAGTGTGGCTGGCAGGAGCAGCTCATGAGGAATGGCCTAGCTCCCTCTGCTTCATGGCCCAGGTGCAGACCCTCTGGCACATGGTCTTGGTTTCCCTTGCCATAGTGGGCTGACTTCATACACCAAATTTTCCCTTCAATAAGTTTCTTCTGTGAGATATTTTGTCATAGCAACACGAAAAGTAACTCTCCATTGTTAGGTTGACAGTTTAGTGAGAAATTTGGTAAGTTTGTGGTGTGGTATATGGCCAATCTCTTTTCTCTGCTAAGAAAAAAAAAAAAACAGCAATCTTCAGTAAGTGATTTTTTTGTTAACACATTCTAAATGTTTTCTGAGAGAGAAATCAGTATCAGATGCCAAATTTTGCTTCAAGGAGGATTTGAGATATACCTCAAAGAAACCTGCCTGCATGCAGGATACTAGAGAACTAAGGAAAAAAATGAGACAAGTCACTAAATCCAGCAATTTCTGTGATCCATTACTAGCCGATTGTGACCCCCAGGAAACCTGTAATTATGTCCAAGCCTGTTATAGCTGAATTCTGGAACTGGTTGTCTCCATTTCTGATTTCCTCCTACCCAACTTCCTTTCTTCTCCAATGCCCTTTTCACATTGTGAGTTTGGAGACTTAAATGCTTTCTATGGCATGGACTGTGTTATAGGGATAACTCTTTAGAATTAAATAATTTAGAATTTAAAAAAATGTTTAATTATCTGATATGCAATGAAAAATTCTGAGAAATGATAGCGCTCAAAGTCAGCAAAGGGTGTAAGCTCAGCTTGTTCTGTCAGATGGCAAGAAGTATCTGAGAATTAACAAGATGAAAACCCAATTGTTTGAATTTAGAGTATTGATTTGAATAGGTATGACCCCCCCACACACACACACTCATGTGTTTGAATGTTTGGCCCATGGAGGAGGTGTGGCCTTGTTGGAGTAGGTGTGAGTTTGTTGGAAGTAATGTGTCACTGTGGGTGTGAGCTTTGAGGTTTTCTCTGCTCAAGTTTCGCCCAGTGTGGAGACCTAGTCTCCTGTTGTCTTCAGACCAAGATGTAGAACTTTTGGCTCCTCCAGCACCGTGTCTCCCTGTACATTGCCATGCTTCCCACCATGATGAAAATGGACTAAACCTCTGAAACTGTAAGTCAGCCCCAGTTAAATGTTTTCCTTTATAAGAGTTGCCATGGTCATGGTGTCTCTTCACATCAAGGGAAACCCTAAGACAAGTATGTTGTTTTTATAAAGAGAACTATTCCATATAGATTCATTTGAAAACTTGGTCCCCTGCTTGGGGAGATCATGGAATCTTTAGGAGGTAGAACCTTGCTGGAGGAAATATGTCACTGGGGGAGGGCTTTGAGAGTTTATAGCCTCACCCCACTTCCTGTTCTCACTATTTCTGTTCTCTGTGTGTAGTTGTGATATGAACACTCAGTTTCCTCCTCTTAACCACATGCCTTCTCTGCCATTATGGACATTTAGCCCTCTGGAACCATAATCCAAAATAAGCTCTTTCTTAAGTTGCTTTTGGTAAGTTGTCACAGCAACAGAACAATAACTAACTCAAGGTATTTGTTGGGGACAGTGGAGGGTGAGGGTGGAGGAGAAATGCTTAATGGAAATGGCAGCACCAAATACAGTCTGAAATTAAAGGTGACATTTGTAAAGATCTGAAGGCTAGAAGCTGAGTTAGAAGGGAGAGATCTCAAGAGTACAAGCTGTGACTCTTCTCCCATCTTGGTATGTCCTGCCTGGAGCCTGGCATACTGCAGTTGCTCAATACAAGGTACTGGACCAGCATCCCAGGGCTCAGGACGGTGATACATAGGCTTGGTGCCTAGACCTAGAGCTTTGGGAACTTGTTAGAGATGCAAATTCTTGGGGCTTTTCCCCAGACCCATTGAGTCAGAAATTATAGAAGCCCAGTAAAAGTATTCTGTGTTTTAACAAGTCCCTCAGGAGGGTCTAGTGTAGGCTAAAGTTCGAGAATCATTGTTGTAGGATATTTTAGCCTAGAGAAAACTCGATAGGATCTTTGGGACACCAAGAATTCAGGTGCTTTTTAATCTTTACTTTTTATTCTTTGCCCCCTGTGAGAGAGAGAGAGAAAGAGAGAAGATAAATAAAAATATTATTAGTGACCAGAAAAAGATAAATCATTGACAAGTTACTTTCTTCCTTGGAAAAAATGGAAACATTGTCTATTAAAATACATTCAATGATTTTTTTTGAATCATCTTATTGTGTGGGTGTTTTTGCCTGCATGTTATATCTGTGCACCATGTGTATTTCTGCTGTCCATGGAATCCAGAAGTGGAGACCTGGTCCTCCAGAGCTCGAGTTACAGATGATTGTAAGCTGTCATGTGAGTACTAGGAGTCAAATTTGGTCTTCTGGAAGAACAGCCAGTGTTCCTAACTGCCGAACCATCTCTCCAGCCCATATTTAATAGTTTTTGAAATGGACTTTTTGTAGAATAGGAATAGATCAAAGAAAAATATCAAAAAATCGATCTTTTGGCAGTCTTCCCAGCCAAAACCACATGGCCATCCTCTTTGTCAGCCCCCACTGTCATCCCTGATCATTCGCAGCAGCGTGTTTCCTTCTAAAGTGGAGAGATCATGTAAAATTCTTCATTTTCTTGCTTATTCACATTGCTTCCGGGCTCATGGGACAGGAAGTATTAGCAGGATCCTCTATTTGCCTTGTGCCTTACCTGGACAAGGAAAGCTTGTGTCTGTCCATACAGGCTTAATCTTCAGGGCCTGGAGCCTCAGTATCTGCTCAGTTCTATGAAAGCTTTGTATGAGTGTACAGGCTTAGGTGTGGCTTTGTGACTTCTCTCAAGTAACCCACACTCTTTTAGGACAATGTGATAAGTACATGCAGAATAGAGGACTTTGCCTTTATATTAGGACTTTTAAGCTTAGAATATTTAAATATATTTAATGGTTATATTTTGACTATGTAGTCATTTATTTCACATACAGGGTTTTATTTGATACTCACAAGAAGTTCCTGGAGGCAGTCCATGGTGACTGTGCAAGGCAAACCCCTAACACCTACAGCATGCTCTGTGGATAAACTTAGAAAGGAGTCTCTCTGATTTACAGTCATTCACTGGGTGGCTAAAGAGGTGGGTGGAGTCTCAGGAAGGCAAGACAGAGCTGTGATTATATATTAGAAATTTATTTATTTGTTTGCATGTATGCCAGGCTGGCCTCTGAGAAGACTGGCTAATGAGAATGACCTTGAATTCCCAACCTTCCTGCTTCCACCTCCCTAATGTTGGGGTTACAGGTTTGACTCATCACACCCCGTAAGTACAGCAATGAAACCCAGAGTTTCATGCATCTGAAGCAAACACTCTACTAAAAGAGCTACATCCTCAGCCCCTTTAAGAGTGTTCAATTGAGCCAAGAGGTGCTGGCACATGCCTTTAATTCCCAGCTCCTGGGAGGCAGAGACAGGCAGATCTCTGAGTTCAAGGCCAGCCTAGTGTACAGAGTGAGTTCCAGGACACTGGGGGCTGCACAGAGAAATCCTGTCTCAAAAAAACTGGGAAAAAAATGTTCGATTGAGCCAGTTATATAAGATGTGCTCTGAAATAAGAGAACGTTTATAAAATGTGTCCTTTTAACTGACTCCCCCTGCTACCTTAGAGCCTAGCCAGCTTAGTAGACGTGTTCACACATACACACACAATAAACACATGTTTTTTTTTTTTGTTTTTTGTTTTGGTTTTTTCGAGACAGAGTTTCTCTGTGTATTGTTGGCTGTCCTGGACTCACTTTGTAGACCAGGCTGGCCTCGAACTCACAAAGATCCGCCTGCCTCTGCCTCCCAAGTGCTGGGATTAAAGGTGTGCGCCACCACGCCCGGCTAATAAACACATGTTTTAAACATAGTAAAATAATGGAACAAGAAATACAAAATTGCTTTTGAGTGAAAGGGTGGTCAGAGATGGTCATGGAGGGAAGGATTGGAATTAAAAGTATTTTCTTTCTTCTTTTTCAAAGTAATTTATTCTTTGACGTTTTCATACCTGTGTATAATGCATTCTGGTCCTAACCCCGCCTTCACAAGCTCCCTTATCCCCCTCCCAACCCCATCAGCACCTTTCTCACCACCCCACTGTCATGTCATCTTGTTTTTGTTTTGTGACCCACCAAGTTTAAGCAGAGCAGCATGTGTGAGCGTAGGTGTGGAGGATGAGAGACCCACCAGTGTCTGCCCCACTGAAGACAATGGCTGCCTAATCTCCTCAGCCACCAACTACCAATGGCTGCTGAGGAAGGGTCCCACCAGCTTCTCAATGCTGTAAGTTCATGAGCACCGTGGCTATGTCATGCCTGACAATGGCCTTTTGAGACCTGCCCTCCACTCTCCAGCTCTCATTCTTCCAGAGTCCTTTTCTGGAGTGCTCCCTGCACCTTGGAAAGGGTGGTATGAAAGAGTGACATGGGTGGCAAGCCCTCAACAGTAGCTTATTCTCAGCACCTTGAGAAGCCATGAATATTTTGTTTCTTGCAAATGGGAGGGGGTTCTATTTATCAATGTTCACATTAATGTTGTTTCTATTTTTTTTGTTGTTTTTTTTTTTTTTTGAGACAGGGTTTCTCTGTTTAACAGCTCTGGCTGTCCTGGACTCGCTTTGTAGACCAGGCTGGCCTCGAACTCGCAAAGATCCGCCTGCCTCTGCCTCCCAAGTGCTGGGATTAAAGGCGTGCGCCACCACCGCCCGGCTTTGTTTCTATTTTTTACTTTATATATTTGATATATATTTACAAGTACAAAATAAGGAAGGAAAATGGAGACTCAAGATGAGAAGAAGATTGAAATAAATGACTATATAGTCAATAACTTGAGAAAATGGTATCTTTTGGGGATGCCAGCCCAATTTTTCTCTTGTATCTTTTCTATCAAAATTCCCAACCTTAAGCCAGGTGGTGGTGGCACGTGCCTTTAATTCCAGCACTCAGAAGGCAGAGAAAGGTGGATCTCTGTGTTTGAGGCCGGATTGGTCTACAGAGTGAGATTCAGGACAGTCAGGGCTACATAGAGAAACTCTGTCTCAAAAAATCAAAACAACCACAAAAAACCCAAAAAACAAAACAAAACAAAACAAAAAAACCCTCAAAAATCCCCAACCTTTCTTTCTACATCATGCTGAGAAAACAAAATTAATTAGGTAAATAAATAACTCATAATGAGGGTAAAATCAGTCCTTAAAACAATCAAGTAAAAAAAAAAAAACCCTAATCTGTAAAATCAAGACACAAAGAGAAGATGGCCTCCTGAAGGGTGAGAGGAACTCTGCCATGACAGAACACAACACTGTGTGTATTGGCTTTTAAAACAAGCCATTAGAAATTAAAATATTTCAATGAAGTCCATATAGTACAGTAGTTTGATATATATTTATCTTTTAAAAATGCAAGAACATAGCCTGGTGTGGTGGCGCACACCTTTAATCCCAGCACTCGGGAGGGAGAGGGAGGAGGATCTCTGTGAGTTCGAGGCCAGCCTGGTCTACAGAGTGAGTCCCAGGACAGCCAGGGCTACACAGAGAAACCTTGTCTCAAAAAACAAAGAACAAACAAAAACCTGGGGCTGGGGAGATAGCTCAGTGGTAAAGTGCTTGCCTCACAAACACAAGAACTCACAAAACTTGAATTTGTAGAACGCACATAAATGATGAGTGGGTGTCATCCCAGTGCCCAGGGGATGAAGGCAGGGCATCTTCGGAGCAAGTTAACTAGCTAGGCTACTCAAATTGGCAAGATTTAAGTTGGAGTAAAAGATCCTACCTCAAATGTATAAGGTGAACATAATTGAGAAAGACATCTGGTGTCAACCTCTGGATTTCATCAACACAAACATTCATGTAGACATGCACTTGCATGCACATATGTGCCTAAACACATGCAAGCATGCCAACATATGGTTGTACACCATATACGTTCAAAAAAGATTCAGAGGCAGCAGGAAGAGACAGAGACACTGGGCCTGGCTTGAGCATTTGAAACTCTGAAGCCCACCCCCAGTGATATACTTCCTCCAACAAAGCCACACCTATTCCAACAAGGTCATACCTCCTAATAGTGCCACTCCCTGGTAACCAAGCATTCAAATCTGTGAGCCTATGGCGGCCATGCTTACTTAAACCACCATAGTGTACCAATTTCTGGAATTAAAGAAAGGGATGTGCCTCCATTCCTAGTTCTCTTTTTAACTTATGATTAAGAAAGGAACTCGCCGGGCAGTGGTGGCGCATGCCTTTAATCCCAGCACTTGGGAGGCAGAGGCAGGCGGATCTTTGTGAGTTCGAGGCCAGCCTGGTCTACAAATTGAGTCCAGGACAGCCAAGGATACACAGAGAAACCCTGTCTCGAAAAACAAAAAAACAAAAACAAAAAAAAAAAAAAAAAAAAGAAAGGAACTCATAGCTGGGCAGTGGTTGTGCACGCCTTTAATTCCAGCACTTGGGAGGCAGAGGCAGGGGATCTCTGAGTTTGAGGCCAGCCTGATCTACAAATTGAGTTCCAGGAGAGCTAGTGCTACATAGAGAAATCCTGTGTCAAAAACCAAACCAACATACCAACAAAAAACAGAAAATAAAGGAATTCATAAATAATAATTAAAAGGATTATGCTTAACTCATTCAAGGTATACTTTTTTTTTTTTTTGGAGACATGTTTTTCTGTGTAGCCCTGGCTGTCCTGGACTCACTTTGTAGACCAGGCTGGCCTTGAACTCACAGAGATCCACTTGCCTCTGCCTGGGTGCTAGAATTAAAGGTGTGCACCACCATGTCCAGCCAAGGAATGCATTCTTAAAAATGTATATGGGTGTTTTGTCTGCGTGTGTGTCTGTTCACTACATGCATGTTTGGTGCCCGTGGAGGCCAGAAGATCCTCTGGAATTGAAGGTACCTATGTGGGTGCTGGGAAATGGCATCTAGTGCTCTTAACTGCTGAGCAACTCTCCAGCCCCATTCTTTCTTGTTAACAGTTGGAAGTTTAGTCAAAGTACTTTCTTAGGGAGTCATCTTTTTTCTTTCTCTTTTATTTTTGTTCTTTTGATATTGGGCTTCACACATAGTAGGCAATTGTACTACCACTAAGGTATATTCCCTAGACTGTCTTTTTAGTTTTATTTTGAGACAGTCTTACAAAGCCACTGATTGATCTTATATTCACTGTGTAGCCCAGTCTATACTTGATCTTTTTGTCTCAGCCTCCAAAGTAGCTGAGAATACAGGCTTGTCCCACCAGGCCAGACTAAGAGCTTCCATTAGGCAACACTCTATCTATTTTCTTATATCAATAAATATCTCATCTTTGTGGCCAGATTTTTAACTCATTTGCTAATCATTATTAGTCCTTAGTTTCCTGCTTGTGTCAAATTATTAAGGTTTTTGAGATAGAGTCTTCTCAAAGACTCGAGCTCCAGGGGATCTTCTGGCCTCCCCGGGCACCAAGCATGCATGTACTTGTACACACACACACACACACACACAGGCAAAACACCCATATACATTTTTAAGAACGCAGACCTTACTGTATAGAGCCTGGGCCGGCCTGGAACTTACTGAAATTCTTCTGCCTTAGTTTCCTGAGCACTGGGATTAGATATGAGCCACCACACCTGCCTGTGCTGTTTACAGTGTCATTAGTTACTTCACTAATTGACAGTTGCAGTTTTTAAAGCTACAAGGTTTGTGTGAACTCTATTAGGTAACTGTAAAGAATCTTAATGACCTTACATAGGAGCAAGTGTAAATTGCCTGCATTGATGTGGCATTGTCTCATTTAAAATGCCGGTATTCCTTCTGGAGTAAGCCCTCTGCCTGAGAATTGAATCACCAGAACAGCCATCTACTCTTCTCCACAATGGAAATATCTAGGTAGCTGAGACTGTGGTCTTGAAAAGCTTCACCTTGGTGTTCCTCAGTCTTAAATTGTGAACCTCATGAGTGAGCTGTGACATCATTTGAATAATTTAACTTCAAGTTTTCTGTTAGTTTCTCCTTTTTATTGTATGTAGTGTACCTTGTGTCTAGTTGCTACACTTAAAACTTTGAGTTTCCATTCTGATTTGTTTGTCCTTTCCAAACACTAATAGGAGAAGAGCCCGGTACATGGTCTGTCTGAGGAAGAGTTAACCTCCTCTACAAGCTCAACCGATAAATCAGATGGGGATTCCAGGGAGGGGTAAGTTCTTGGTTTTTTGTCTCAGTTCTGTTTGAACAGAATCTAAGAAGTATTCCTACCTGTGGTCCTCATTATAACATTACAAATGGTTTTGGGTACATGCTAGAGCTTAAAATATGTCTTCCATGAGGGATGGGAGCGCTGGCTCAGTGGTTAAGGAGACGGACTGCTCCTCCAGAGGACCTGGGTTCACTTCCCATTGCCCACATGGCAGCTCCCAACTATCTGTAACTTCAGTTTCAGGGAATCTGACGCTGTTTTGCTTCCATGGGCACTGCATGCATGTGATACACACACACATGCAGGCAAAACACCTATACACAGGGTTTCTCTGTGTAGCCCTGGCTGTCCTGGACTCACTCTGTAGACTAGGCTGGCCTCAAACTCACAGAGATCCGCCTGCCTCAGCCTCCCAAGTTCTTGGATTAAAGGCATGCACCACCACGCCCGGCTCACATCAAATAACCGCCCAGCAATAGGTGATACTTTTTTAAATTTTTAAAAATTATTTGATGTGAGCTGGGCATGGTGGCCCATGCCTTTAATCCCAGCACTCGGAAGGCAGAGGCAGGCGGATCTCTGTGAGTTCGAGGCCAGCCTGGTCTACAAAGTGAGTCCAGGACAGCCAGGGCTACACAGAGAAACCCTGTCTTGAAAAAACAACAAAAAAAAGTATCACCTATGAACACAATATAATTTTCATTCAGAATTCTTAGGCTATATTCTGGGACCTACAGATTTGTAGTTTTTTTTTTTTAAACATTTATTTATTTATTATGTATACAGCATTTGCTCTACATATATGCCCGGCACCAGATCTCAATGTAGATGGTTGTGAGCCACCATGTGGTTGCTGGGAATTGAACTCAGGACCTCTGGAAGAACAGCAAGTGCTCTCAACCACTGAGCCATCTCTCCAGCCCCAGATTTGTAGTTTTTATCAGTGTTGGCTGTTATTTTCCTTATAGCTTTTTTGGCACTTTTCTCTCCCTTTCCTTCTCTGGGATTCTTTGTTTTTTGAGACAGGGTCTCACCCCGCTCTGGGAGTCTAAATACACAAGTGTTAGACTGCTTCTACATGTGCATAATCCCATGTGCTCTGATTATTCCTCATCTTTCTTCGTTCTGTTTCCATAGATTCTATTGCTGTATCTTTGAGCTAGTCTGCTGTCAGTGTCTAGTCCATTAGCTCTACTTAACACATTGTGTTTCCATTTCTAAAAGTTTGACGTAGGCCTATCGTATGTCTTCCGTACCGCTCACTTAACATGCCCATGTTTTTCTCTATTGTGGCCATATGAAATATATTTACTTTCATGTCCTCATCTACTCATTCTATCACATGTCACTTCTGGATTTATTTCTCTAAATTCCAGTTTTTCTCCTTCATAAGAGTGATTTCTTGTGTTTCTTTTCAGTTTTGGGTGGAGTGTACCTGTGAGTTTTAGCTCTGACGCTGGTATTTCTGTGTTTGACTGTTCTTAACTTTTATGTTTGTGTAAAACTAAGTCACTTGGAAATGGCTGTGTAGAATTTGTATGCAAAATCTGGGTTGCTTCTTTCTGGCCCTCTCCTTTCCAAGATTCCTCTTGCCTTCTGCTAGAGGTGGCTGTTGGACCTTGGCTCTTGCTTCTGCCTGAAGCTTTCTTTGTGTATTTTGAGATGCATGTGGTCTGCCTTTTAGGCTAAAAACTGAGCTCCTTACAAAATCAGCTATTGATTTTGTTCATTCTTCATTGCCTTCCTGTAGTTGATTTTTGTATTTTGCAAGGATATTGTAGTTATGTGATGAGCATTTGCAAGGAGAACTCCCTAAAGGTCATTACACATCTAACTTTTATCATGAAGTCAAGTAAATAATAAGGAGATTTTTCCCCCCTCAGGAAAAGTCATACAAATGAAATGAATGACTTGGTACAGCTGATGACTCAGACTCTTAAGCTGGACCCTAAAGAGAGCTGTGAAGATCTCCAGGCACTGAATCCAGTGTCAGAATTCAGACTTCATCGGAAGTACCGAGACACGCTGGTGCTTCACGGCAAGGTTGCAGCAGAGGTGGGACTCCACTGTGAACAGCTGCCTTCAGGTGATTAGTTTATTCCTCACAGCTGGGTGGCAAATGTGGCTAGTGAAAAGCAAGGCTAATACTTGCAGGTTGTTTTTGTTTTTAACTTTTCATTTGGATATCTGCATAAAAGATATGACTTATATGGTCAATAGATATATTCTAAAAGTTTCATGAAAAAAAATTTATATCTTGCCGGGCGATGGTGGCGCACGCCTTTAATCCCAGCACTTGGGAGGCAGAGGCAGGCAGATCTTTGCGAGTTCGAGGCCAGCCTGGTCTACAAAGTGAGTCCAGGACAGCCAGGGCTACACAGAGAAATCCTGTCTCGAAAAAAAAAAATTTATATCTTTATATTTTGGTTTTATGAGGCAGTGTCCCATGTAGCTCAAGCTGACCTCAAACTTGCTCTGTAGCTGAGAGACAGCTTTGAACCCCTGGATCCTCTGGCCTCCGCCTCTCAAGTGGTAAAATTCTAGGCACTTGCTACCACTTGTGGATATGTGCCTATGGATGTGAGTGCAGTGCCCGTGGAGATTAGAGGATTGGATCTCCTGGAGCTGGAGTTACAGACGGTTATGAGCCACCTAATGTGGGTGCTAGGATTGAATTCAGGTCCTCAGGAAGAACAGCAAGTACTCTTAACCACTGAGCCATCTCTTCAGCCTCTTTAAAACTGATTTTTTAAAAATAAATATAAGTAATTCAATAAGCCTTATAACATTACATAAAATATTTGAACTTTTAAGATTTATTTATTTTATGTATATGAGTGCTCTATCTGCATGTACACCTGCAGCCAGAAGAGGGCATCAGATCACATTGTGGATGGTTATAAGCCACCATGTGGTTGCTGGGAATTGAACTCAGGACCTTTGGAAGAGCAATAGCCAGTGCTCTTAACTGCTGAGCCATCTCTCCAGCCCATATTTGAACTTTTTAATGTGAATTTTCTTTAAGTTAGACAATTGTTAATTGTTAGTTTATTTAAATTTTGGAGATGATAGCAAGAAGCTTAATGACTAAATTTTAGTCACTAAAATATTGGAGATGTAGCTTATTGGTAGGGCATTTAACCTAACATGTGCAAGGCTTGAGTTCCATCCATTCCTAGCACCCCAAAAAAGAGTTTTTTAAAAACTAAAGTATAGGGGCTGGAAAGATGGTTCAGCAGTGTAGAGCCCTTGCTGTTCTTCCAGAGGACCTGGATTTAATTCCCAGCACCCACATGGCTGTTCACAACCATCTGTAACTCCAGTTCCAGGGGAACTTGAGGCCCTCTTCTGATCTCTCTAGGCACTGCAGATGTGGTGCACAGATAGTCTTGTAGGCAAACACCTATTCACATAAAATACATATACATTTTTTAAAGGCTAAACTGAGGCTGGGCGTGGTGTGGTGGCACACACCTTTAATCCCAGCACTAGGGAGGCAGAGGCAGGCGGATCTCTGTGAGTTCAAGGCCAGCCTGGTCTACAGAGCGAGTCCAGGACAGCGAGAGCTATTACACAGGGAAACCCTGTCTCAAACCCCCCCCCAAAAAAAATAACCCAAAAAACAAGCCTAAACTGTGTAAATGAGCTAGACACTGTTACTCATTCCTGTCAGCCCTGCACTTAGCAGGCTAAGGCAGGAGCATCACTTAGAATTTGTAGCCTGCCTGGGCTACAGAATAAGACCCTAACCCAGACAGACAAACAGAAGTAACATGATAATAAGGTAGGCATGAGAGAAAGTGGACAGGAGGCTATTCCAATTGAGGAAGAGGGACCATTGACCTATGGGAGGGCTGGGGAGGTCATAGGGGGTAACTATGATCAAAGTAAATAATATATCTATATACAAATATAATGAAATACAGTATTATATGCCAACTAACAAATTTTTAAAATAAAATAGAAAAAGGTACTTTGTTTGGATACTTCAGGTTTTTTTGGGTTTTTTTGTTTTGTTTTCTGTTTTGGAAACAGTCTGTCTACACAGCCCCAGCTGTACTTGAACTCATTCTGTAGACCAGACCGGCCTTAAACTCACAGAGATCCGCCTGCCTCTGCCTCTGGAGTGCTGGGATTAAAGGTGTGTGCCACCACGCCCAGCTGCTACATGATTTTTAAATATTGTTCTTGCTTCAGTGTTATTTATTTTCTCTGTTTTTGTTGCTGCATTTTTAGCTATCATACCGGGTTCTGAAAAGATCAGGAGAATAGTTGAAGACTTGAGAGCTGATGTAATCCAGGGCCTGGGGGTTCAGCTTTTAGAGCAGGTGTATGATCTTTTGGAGGAGGAAGATGAATTGGAGAGAGAGGTAAGTGTCATAAGCTGTGTCAAGCTGTTCATGTTACAGACTTTTAAGGTTATTGTTTAAATATAGTTTATGCACCATGCAACCTCCCTATTTGAAGTACATACTTCAGTGATTTTCCAGGTTCAGTCATCACCACAATCAGTATTGCAACATTTTTACTGCTCCCCAAAGAAACCTTATACCATTAGCAGTGTTCCCCACTGTCTCCTGATTCCCCACACAGCCCTAAGTAGCCACAAATAGACTGTGTGCATAGACTTCCTGTTCTGACAATCTGTGTGAATGGAGTCTCATACAAGTTGCTATGCTTCTCTCCATGTGATATTTTGAACAAGTCCTCTGTATTGTAACATATATTGATACTTCAATCTTTTTCATGGCCAAATATGTTATCCTATGCCTTTGTTTATTCATCAGCTGATGGACATTTGGATGGTTTCCATTTTTTAAAAATTCTTCTGAACACTCATGGGCAAGTTTTTGTGTTGCTTGATCATACAAGTAGCTATATTGAGATGCATGAGCAATTTCCAGAGTGTTCCCTAAAGTGACCACACCATATAGTCTCATGAGCAGTGTAAGATAAGACATTCCAGTTTCTCCACACCCTTGACAATAATTGTTATTGTCTGTTTGATTATAGCCATTCTACAAATACTATTTACTGTAAATTTGACTTACATTTCTCTGATGAGTAATGATGTTGTACATATTTTCTTATACTCTTAACCATTTGCATATTTTCCTTGGAGAAATACTTATTTTAAACTTAGGCTAATAACCTTGAAATTATTGAGTTTTTATATATTCTAGATTCAAGTCTCTCCTCACATGTAAGATTTGCAAATGTTTCTCCTAATGCAATGTTTGAGTCAATCTTCACACTATTTATAAGCCTAAAAAGATTTTCTGTTTCATTGTGAGTCAGTCTTAGTAGGTTGTTTATTTCTAGGACTCTCTCAGTTTCAACTAGGTTATGAAATCAGTTGCTCTACAATCATTTATAGTTGTTACAATGTTTTTTGTTTTGTTTTGTTTTTTTGAGACAGGGTCTCTATGTGTAACAGTTCTGGCTGTCCTGGAACTCTCTTTGTAGACCAGGCTGGCCTCAAACTCACAGAGATCCGCCTGCCTCTGCCTCCCCTCTGGCTCCCGAGGGCTGAGATTAAAGGCACATGGCACCACACCCAGCTGTTGTAGTGTTTTTGTTTTTTGTTTTTGTGTGTGTAGAATTGAAAGTAACATTCCCATTTTAATTTCTAATTTTCATATTTTTAGTCTTCCCTCTTGCTTAATCTGTTTAAAACTGAATTTTTAGTAGCTTGTTGTAGTTCCAGATACTCAGAATGCTGAGGCAGGAGGTTGCTTCATTCCAAGTGTTTCATACCAGCTAAGACAGGGGGGCGTGGGCAGGGGTGGTGATGGTCAGGGGGCATTTGGCTGGGCGAGAAGACTGGAGTAGTAGTTTCAGGTTTTCTTGAGATGCTGTGTCCAGTGCGGCAACTTCACTTTCTGGTCTAGGGCAAAGGTAATTGAAACCCCTTGTTTTTAATGCATTGAATATCCATCCTATAGACTGTGCTAGGCAGAAGAGGATTTCCTGCTTCTTGCCTGAATTCTCCCAAATTTCAGTTTCAGTTTTGCAGTAGGATGATCTGTTGATATCCTGCTTCTCTCAGAAAGATAGCCTTTCACCTAGGAGCACGAAGGCCCATGTTAGGGTTTCATGGCATTTTACTGGGATTCACATACTGAGATGATTCTCATTGTTCTTACCGGTAGCATTTTATTAGGTAATCTTTTTAAAGCTGTGTTTATTTACCTTTGACTGTTTTATTTTTTTATACACGTGGTTGTTTTACCTGCATGCATATCTGTGCATCATTTCTAACCCTGAGGCTTGGAGGCTGGAAGACGGCATCAGATCCCCTTGAACTGGAGTTACAGATGCTTGTGGGCCTGCTGGAAATTGAACCTGGGTCTTCTGGAACAGCATCCAGTCCTCTTATCCACTGAACCAATTTTCCAGCCCTTATTAAATGTTTGAATATACTTTTTAAAACAATAAATATTTTAAATTTTTTTTATAATTTTTAAAGAACTTTTTAGAGCTGGGTGGTGGGAATACACACTTTTAACCCAAGCACTTGGGAGGCAGAGTGAACGAATTGAGTTTGAGGCCAGTCTAGTGAGTGAGTTTCAAGATGGCCAGGAGTACACAGAGAAACCCTGCCTTGAAAAACCAAAAATCAAAAAATAATGTTGTTTAGACTTGATTTTTATGTGTATGAATGTTCTGCTTGCATGTTTGTTTGTGCACCATATGCATGCGTAGTACCCACCAGGGTCAGGAGAGGGCATTTCATCCCCCAGAGCTGGAGTTATGGACAGTTGTTAGCTGCCTTGTTGGTGCTGGAAATTGAACACAGGTCCTTTGTAAGAGCAAGTGCTCTTAACTGCTGACTCACCTCTCCAGTCTCTCTGTCTTGTTTAAAATTACATCATTGTGTGTGTGTGTGTGAGAATGCCCCATGGCAAATGTGGACAACTTTTGAGAATTGTTTTTCTCCATCCAGTGTGTGGTTTCTGGACACTGAATGCAATGCAGGTCACCAGGCTTCAGTGGCAAGTGTCTTTCCTCACTAGCCCATCTCACTAGCCCTTCTGTAAATATTCCATCATGTGTTCTATGCCTGTAGTCCTTTTTTTTCAGTGATGGGGATAGAACTAAGGGCCTTGTGCATGCAAGGCAAGCATTCTATTTTTTGGTTTTTCGAGACATGATTTCTTTGTGTAACAGAGCACTGGCTGTCTTGGACTTACTTTATAGACTAGGCTGGCCTCGAACTCAGAGATCCGCTTGCCTCTACCTCCTGAGTGCTGGGATTAAAGGCGTGTGCCACCACGTCATGTCAAGCATTCTATTTTTAAGTAGTGTTTGAAAATAATTTTTCTCAGTTCCACAGCCTGCAGAACTCCTTATTGCTGCTAAGAACAATGTAGACCCAAACCAGTTAACCTTTTATACTGGGGTATATCTCTTAAAATTTACAACTGTCCTTCATCCTTTTTTTTGTTTGTTTGTTTTGTTTTTAAATGACTTTGTCTTTTGTTTATGTATCAAACCAGGGCTTTGTTCATGGTATGTGAGTACTCTACCACTGAACCTCACCCTAACCTCATTGACATTTTTGAAGACTATAGTCCATGTGTTTTATAAAATAGCACTTGGAACTGGGCAGTGGTGGCACACACCTTTAATTCCAGCACTTGGGAGGCAGAGGCAGAGGCAGAGGCAGGCCAATCTCTTGCGTTTGAGACCAGCCTGGTCTATAGAGCGAATTCCAGGACAGCCAGAGCTACACAGAGAAACCCTGTCCTGAAACACCAAAAATAAATAAATAAAATAGCACTTGGTTTTATAGTTTTCTTTTCTTCTGTTTCATCTCTTTTCTGTTTTAGACTGACATGTATTCTAGGCTTACCTTAGATTTGCTATGTAGCTGAAGATGACTTTAAACTTCTGATCCTCCTGCCTCTACACAAGTACTGGGATTATAGGCATATGCTGCCAAAGCCAGTTTACGTGGTACTGGAGACCAAACTCAGTGCTCCCTGTATGCTAGCCAAGCACTTACTAAGTCACATCCCAGCCACTGTGCTGCTCTATTTTCTCATGAATAGTTTCACATTGGTTTTTTTTTTGTTTTGTTTTTTGAGTCAGGCAGACCCTTTCTTTGTAACATAGACTGGCCTCAGATTGGTAATCCTCCTGGCTCTGCCTCCTGATGCTGGCGTGATAGACATGTACTACCATTCTTACCTAGGGTATCCTTTTATTGTTTCTTCATTTTATTTTTATTTTTTAAAGACAAGGTCTCATGTAGCCTAGGCTGGCCTTGAATCCTCTTGCTTCCACCTCCAGGTTGCATATTTTTACTAGAGTACCATCAAAGGAATGCTCTGTCTTCAGTGAATTATATTAGAATATGTATCTTATCCATTCAGTATACTAAACTAGGTGGTGTTCTCATTTTAAGCATCCATTTCAACAGATACATTGTATGCTATATCTCTTTTGGGTTACTAATCGGGTTTTATAAGCCCCACCCTTTTCTATTTTGAGACTGAGCCTCACTGAGTTACTTAGCTTGGCTGCAGACTTCCTCAGGCAGGCCTGGACTAGAGGTTCTCCTGCCTCAGCTTCCTGAGTAGCTGGGATTCATGTATGGCTTTGAAGTCAGCAAGATGTCTCAGCAAGAAAAAGCTCTTGCCATGTGAAGGTGGAAGGAGAGGCAACTCCATAGAGTGGTCCCTTGATCTCCACATGTGCACTATGGCATGTTTGAACACATGCAGATTGTACACAGATCATACACAATAGTTTTATGTAAACAGAACTGCTAGTATTTCCCCATATGCTTTCTTCCTTGGTTTTGTTGGAAGATAAATTCTGAAGCATAGTGAAAATGAAGCCATTTTAATGTACAATTCAGAAGAAACAAAGGAAGCATAGAGAAAAGGTTGAAGTGGCTGGCATGCCAATTTGGCACAAGACAGTGGTTTTCTAAGTCCCCAACCAAGAAATTCCCATCCTCTAGCCTTTCCCCAAACCCCCAAATTTTCCATCTTACTGGGTTAGCTTATGTAAGGAATACTTTTGGGCTTGAGACTGCCCCTTTCTGACAGGGACTCAGTCTTGTACCCAACTACCTGCAGTTTCCAAATTCAGAGTTCTGGGACAAGCAGGTGTCAGCTGCCAGCTTGGGGCTTAGAGGCCCTTGCTCATCTGAAATGGTGATCTCTAAAGGCACCTCACACTGAAAATGGGCCAAATAGCTATGTCTTACAGTGTGATACTTAGGAAAGCCGATTACAGAAATTATCTTTCTGTTGTGTACTGATTTTCTTATCTGTTTCTCAAACAGGCACGCTTACAGGAGCACATGGGGGACAAGTATACAACTTACAGTGTGAAAGCTCGCCAGCTTAAATTTTTTGAAGAAAATGTGAATTTTTGAGATTTGTTCTAATGTGCTGCCAGAACTAAAGATCTATTTTCAAAGGTTATTCATCTTAAAAAAAAAAGAGAGAGAAGAAAAAAGAAAACTGTTTCACTTCTTCAGAGGTCATTCGTTATCCTTGGCTATCTCTTTGGGGTCTCACCATAAAAAACTGGACCGAGTAGACTAATGTGAAACAAGTTCACAAAAGAAAAACAATTTTGAATGTCATATGTTTATGAGGAAAGATGTTTTATGTTGTTACTATTTACTGAGCCTTAAACCAACTTTATATCTAGTTTATTTTTTTAAGATATTAACTAGCTTGAAACGGGGCCAGAAAACATTGAATTATATTGTACTACAGTGATAAAAGCAACAAGAGAAACAAATGGTGCCTCATGCTAATGCTTGCTACTGTTAATACCCTTAGGGTAGTTGATATTTATTCTCTAATATCAATTCACTATTCTGGGAACATATTTGAAGAACTTGACATTCTATGTTACATCTGAACAATTGTTTTCTTTGCACATCAATAAACGTTTAATATTGTGACTTAATATGAACATTAGTGAGGTTGTCTTTAGAC
Source organism: Lophiomys imhausi (assembly GCA_907164525.1). Lineage (NCBI taxonomy): Eukaryota > Metazoa > Chordata > Mammalia > Rodentia > Muridae > Lophiomys > Lophiomys imhausi. Next base: position 550,671 of record CAJQZJ010014563.1, on the reverse strand, counting down.
GCTTACAACTCTTGTTCAGTCTAAAGTATAGCTTTGTGAGTCATTATGACTTGACATGTTTGATTCTTTTTTCCATCAGCAAAAACATCTCTTAAATGTGAATTCCTCTTTCATGTAAGCAATGTCTAAGGAAAGTCCAGGTGGTGAGCTCTATTGGGTTTACACAATGTTTGTTTTTATGTACAATAAAGTGTCAGCTGAGTCACCATATTTTAAATGTGTAACTGTCAGACTGGGTGCAGTGGTGCACACTTGCAATCCTAGCACCTGAGAAACATAGGCATGTGGGGCATGAGTTCAGTGCTCACCTGATTGACAAAGTGAATTCAAGGCCAGCTCAGACTACAGAGGCCTTCATCTCAAAAGTCATAATTTTATATCACTTGTTGTATTAGTTAAGTAATACCTATCTGATTTTCATAAAGAATAATATACGTCTTTAGTAAATTTTCACCTTTTAAGATTAATTTTATGAGTGTGTGTGTGTTAAGTGTATATCCGTGCAGTATGTGTGTGCAGATGCCTGAGGAGGCAGAAGAGGGTGTTGGATTCCTTGGACCTGGCCACCTGATGTGGGTGCTGGGAATTGAACCCAGGTCTTCTACAAGAGCAGCAAGTGCTCTGAACTGCTGAGCCACCTCTCCAGCCCTATTATCTTTACATTGGAAGGACTGAAACTTACTCCAGATGTTTTGTTTATTGTTTTGTTTTGTTTCCGAGACAGGGTCTTACTATGTGCATTTGGCTGTTCTGGAGTCACTATGTAGTCCCCGCTGGAGATCCGCCTGCCTTTGTCTCCACGTGCTGGGATTAAAGGCATGCACCATTACTCCTGGCTTCAGATTTGTTTATGGGGGAAAAATTACTTTGAGAATTATACACCAATATTTTAATGAAATGATCTCTTTTAGTCATTTGTTTTTATTATGCCAAGAGTTAAAGCTATTGAATAAAGTTAAACTTCTTGACCTGACAGTCTTAAAGTTCAGGTCACAGCCTCGTCTCTGAGGCCTCTTCATTCTGCTCAGAAGGGTTCATGAGAACAACCTGTAGAGCCACTGTCAGCTGGATGGAAGTCTTCGGCACACAGCTGGCTTCTCTGAGCTGTTTATTTCTTGCAAGTTCTGGAATCCTACATCTTTCTGGACAGTCTTATTTTTCCTTTAGTTTCTAACTTACTGGTATAAATGTATTACAAATTATCTTACTAGTTTTAAAAAAAATTCTCCCATTCAACGAAACCAAACCACAAAGCTGTGGTGGTGCACATCCTTAATCCTAGTGCTTGGGAAGCAGATCCAGGAACTCTGAGTTCTAGACCAGCCTGGTGTATGCAGGAAGCTCTAGGCCTGCCAGGGCTACATAGTAAGACCCTATCTCAAAAAAGATAATTCCACATTGTCATATTTCCATAATGTTTTTATTTAAACATTCACTCAGTTTCCATCTTCATCTAAAAATATATCCTTGAGTCAAAGAAATGGCTAAGTAAGTACAAGTCTGATGACCTGAGTTTGGTCCCCTGAAACCACAGGGTTGAGAGCTGACTTTGGCAAGCCATCCTCGGACCTCTACATTTATGCTGTGGTACACATGCCCACACATAACACACATAAAATAAAAGTGTAATTAAAAAAAATTAAAGAGTCTGGGGAGATGTCTCAACAGTTAAGAGAATAATATACTATTTTTGTAGAGGATCCAAATTTGATTCTCAGCACCCTAACATCAGGTGGCTCACAACTCGGATCTGATGCCTTTGGTCTCTATATGCACCTGCACACACATGTACATACCTCCATACAGATGCATGTATACATAATTATGAGTAAAAAAATCTTAAAAATTAATATATGACTGGATTTTTTACTGTTTTTCTATGTATCACTTTGACGTGAATTCCACTGACATTGGTTTCTAAAATGTTAATTCTGATTATTTTCTCTGAAGTATTTTTAAAGGTTCATTTGTTCTTGTTTTGCTTGCATAAATGTCCGTGCACCACGGCATACACTGTGTCCAAAGAAGTGGGAAGAGGGTGCTGGACTTCCTAGAGCTAAGGCTGTAGATGGTTGTGAGTCCCATGAGTGTGCTAAGAATTGAACCTGGGTGCTGTTAAATGTAAATCCACGTCTCCAACCCCCAACAATTTTTGTTTGAGACAGGGTTTCTCTATACAGCCTGTGCAGCCCTGGCTGTCCTAGAACTCACTCTGTAGACTAGGCTGGCCTTGAACTCAAGACTTCCACGTGCCCCAGTTTCCTGAATGCCTGGATTAAAGGTGTGTATCACCGTGTTACTGTCTTTTTCACTGTTTACCCTCCTTTCTGTATTTGTTCCTGTTTTCATCTTTTTTTATTTCAAGACCATGAAGTAACTTCTTTTTTTTCTACGTGCACTGGTGTTTTGTCAGCATGTATGTCTGTGTAAGAGTGTTGGACTCCTGGAGCTGGAGTTATAGTTGTGAGCTGTCATGTGGGAGCTGGGAATTGAACCCAGGTCCTCTGGAAGAGGAACAGCCAGTGCTCTTTACTGCTGAGCCATGTATCTAGCCCCCTTGATTCTCAACTCTACCTGGAAGTCAGTCAGTCAGTCAGTCTCTCTCTCTATCCCTTCCTCTCCCCCCTCCCCCCAGACAGGGTTTCTCTGTGTAACAGCCCTGGCTGTCCTGGACTCCCTTTGTAGACTAGGCTGGCCTTGAACTCACAGAGATCCTCCTGCTTCTGCCTCCCATGTACCACCACACCAGGCCCTCACCCCTACCTGGAAGTTTCTAACTTCTGAATCACTTTGTTATATTTAACAATATGCCCCATCTGTCTAAATTTTTCTTTAAAAGAATATTTTCTGGGTTTGAATTACAGCCTTTGCTGATGTTTTCTTTCCTTTTTTTTTTTAAGAGATTTATTCATTTATTTTATGTTTAAGTGCTCTATCTGCATGTACACTTACATGCCAGAAGAGGGCATCAGATTCCAGTATAGATGGTTGTGAGCCACCATGTAGATGCTGGGAATTGAACTTAGGACCTCTGTAAGAGCACATAGTGCTCTTAACCACTGAGCCATTTCTCCAGCCCACTGATGTTTTCTTAAACTCATAATATGGGAGGTCCTGAGACATATGTCACTTTTAAAAATACTCCCACACCCACTCCTAACATGAGATTTTTAAACACATTTTTCTTTTCAGTCATTTGGGAATATTAAAAGGAATGTCAAGCTTTATAGTTATGACTTTGGTCCCCCTCAAGGACACATCTTCCACTTAAAAGCTCGTTTGAAAGGTGCCAAAGTGCTGTTTTCCACAGATCCACACTGGTAAGCTTCTCTGTGGTGTTTGCCATCATTAAGAACTTACTGCCCATGCCGGGCGGTGGTGGCGCACGCCTTTAATCCCAGCACTTGGGAGGCAGAGGCAGGCGGATCTTTGTGAGTTCGAGGCCAGCCTGGTCTACAAAGTGAGTCCAGGACAGCCAGAGATATTCAGAGAAACCCTGTCTCGAAAAACCAAAAAAAAAAAAAAAAAAAAAGAACTTACTGCCCATCCTCTTCCTTCCTCCCTCCAAGCATCCATCTCCTTCACTCCCAGACCCTGTTTTTCTTCTTTCCCAATCCTCAGGCCCACTTCCTCCCTGGCCTGCTGTCCAGTTGGCCACAATGGGCCTGGCTCCCTCACAATAGAGGTGCCCCATGAGAAGTCAGGGTAGGGCTAGGCTCTCAGTTCTGACCATAGCTTCCTCCCAGGCTTCTGGTTGGAGTCTAATGGCTTCCTGGGGTCTCTGAGCCTGAGACCTCCTCCTCTCCAGTCAATTAGAATTATCTAAAAAAATAAAATTTTAAAAGAACTTTCTGGGGGACTTGTGAAATGGTTCCTGTAGGCAAAAGCTTTTGCTGCAGCTAGGCGTGGTGGCACACGCCCTTAATCCCAGCTCTGTGAGGCAGGGGTAGGTGGATCTCTGTGAGTTCAAGACCAGCCTGGTCCACAAAGGGTGTTCCAGGACAGCCAGGGTTGTTACACAGAGAAACCCTGTCTTGGAAAAAAAAAAAAAAAAAAAAAAAAAAAAAAGCTTTTGCTGCCAAGCCTAACAACACGACTAGGAACCCACACAGAAGGAAAGAACTGACTCCCACATCTGTCCTCTGTCCTCTACATGTGGAGCCACATACAGTACATACAAATAAATAAATTCACAAAAGGACAAAACATTGGAAAAAGACCTGGGGGCTGTTGATATGGCTTAGCCAGTAAAGTACCCAAGCGACATCTCCAGGACCTACATGTGGTGAGGAGATACCAACTCCTGCAAACTGTCCTCTGATCTCAACATACACACACACATACACACTTTTTAAAAAAGAAATTTAAAAAAATCTACTAGGAACTTGCAGTGACAGAACAAGATGATGCTTACATTTTCTAAACAAACATCTAATTCTGGCTTTTTACTAAAAGTTTTGCAAAATAGCCAGCAAAAAAATCCATTACAGATAGAATTGCACCTGAATTTTAATCAAAACCATTTGGGCTAGGCATGGTTGGGCATGCCTTTACTCCAGTACTCAGGAGGCAAAGGCAGGTGAAACTCTTGTGAGTTCAAAGGCCAGCCTGGTCTACATAGCAAGTTCCAGGACAGTTAGGGCTATGTAGAAAGACCTGTCTCAAAAAAACAAAAAAATGCCGGGCATGGTGGCGCACGCCTTTAATCCCAGCACTTGGGAGGCAGAGGCAGGCAGATCTCCGTGAGTTCGAGGCCAGCCTGGTCTACAAAGAGAGTCCTGGATAGCCAGGGCTGTTAGAGAAACCCTGTCTGGAAAAAAACAAAAACAAAAACTCTGTCTGGAAAAAAAAACAAAAAAAACAAATAGCAACAATAGAAAAACTCACCATTAAAACAGTTCAATGACACATAATGGATTGTGAAACTTTGATTTTGTGAAATTTTGATTATAAGTTAGTATCATAAAGCCAAGTGTAGGAGCATATGCCTGTAATCCCAGCACTTTGGGGAGGTTGAGGCCGGAGGATTTTGATCTTGGAGACAGGCTAGTCTACACAGTGAGAACCTATTGCAAAAATACTTTTTTTTCTACTTTTCTCTCTTTTTTTTTTAAATACTTTATTTTTTTTTCTTCAAGTTACATCTCAGTAACAAACCCCTCCCTATTCCCCCTTCCTATCCCGCCCTTCCACCCTCTTCCCCCCAGAAGTTTCCCCTTTCAGTCCAACAGATGGTTCCTTCTCTTATAACAGTAAGTATTATACAAAACAATATATATAAATATGCCACATTTATGAGAGTTAAATGGCCCAGTATACCTTCCCAATGTCCAGTTTATACATATTTGGCCCCTGACTTTAACATTCTACTATCTAACCAACTCCATGAGTTTAAAGGTCTATATGTGACTCAACATTCATACTATCTTGCAACACACTTTTAAGAGTATCTTCTTAGATCTATAACACCCTCTTGATTCCTAAACAGTTCAAAATTTAACTATGAGCCTCTAGCTGTCTATTCTTCAACCACCTCAGAGACCTGAGAGGGATAAATATATTTGCTTATATAGGAAGTGCAGGGCCTGAAGCTTCCAAAACTAAGAAAGAACATACCAATGACTGCCTGGACAGTTCCCATTTTCTCTCCATACATTCCAGCATCAATCTTCAGCCTTTGGGTCCTGTTTCTCTGACAGACATTTGTTGTAGAGCAGGGATTATGAAGGACTTACCTACCCTGTCTTGGCAGAGTTAGGCTGTCGACTTCCCTGCTACCAAGTTTTGTCCTTTTTGGACAGCAGTCTGTCTGCAGTTGGTGCAAGGGGTTTTTTCATGCCAAGAGAAAGGCTTGCCACTAATTCAACCATCTTACAGTGGAGGTTCTTCGATGCTTATCTTCTACTTGGAGTAGAATAGGGGGTGCTGTCAGGTGCTGATATGTCTCGATATCAAAAAAAAATCTTGATTTAAGATAACATCTTTGAATGCCATATTCTGCAGATCTCTAGGGGTTTTTGAAGATGCCCTATCCATCTCTTGTATTTAGATAAGCAAATATTGCTTGTCTCTTAGCAACTTGATTACTGGGTAGTTTAGAGAATATCTGTGATAGAGTGTCATAGTAGCTAACAAAGTGACATGTTTGCATGACTAGGAGTTTGTTTTAACTATCCTAGACCATTTTAGACGGTTGGTATCAAGAGGTCAGAGCTTTACATTTTATTTTATTTTATTTATTTATTTTTTTTTTGGTTTTTCGAGACAGGGTTTCTCTGTGTAACAGCCCTGGCTGTCCTGGACTCGCTTTGTAGACCAGGCTGGCCTCGAACTCACAGAGATCCGCCTGCCTCTGCCTCCCAAGTGCTGGGATTAAAGGCGTGCGCCACCACCGCCCGGCTACATTTTATTTTTAAGTATCTCTAGGTATGATACCATTAGGAAGCGTTACCTTTAAATTTGTATCAATATACAAAGATCTATTCAATTGTGGTTAAATATACTCTTAATTATTTATCAATATACCAAGATCAATGCCTATGTAGCCCAATATAATCTTAATATTACGTCCATATGCAAGGGTCAATACCATTGTGGCCAACTATAATCTTAATTTTGTATCAATATACAAAGATCAATACCGATGTAATCCAATACAATCTTATTTTTGCACAATAAACAATGGTCAATACCATTTTAGCCAAATAAACTACTAATTTTGTATCAATATACAAAGGTATAAGGGCATATTCAATAATCTGCCCCTTCTTCTTGGACCTTCCTGTGCTATGTCTATATCTCATTTTTCTCAAGCCCATGCACTCCTACATAGGAGAGGAAGAAGGATACAGAAAAGGAAAAGTAGGAATTCCCTGGGGCTAACCTCCAAAACCCATTAAGACAGGACCATTTATCAGCTTGTAGTCTCTTCCCCTACATAACAGAGTTTTCAGTTATCCTTCAAATAACCAAAAAGAAGGGCGGAGAAACACCCTCCCCACCCTCTGGGCATGGGACGTCGCTCTCTTAAAGTGACTTCCTGCTGATTTGGGTCGTAGTAGACCTGTTTGGGGCCCGAACCCAAATGGGAAAAATGATTAAAAATGTTAGTACAATCCTTTTATGTTCAGTCCTTCTGTTCTCAGCTGTTTAGATGACCTAAGGGGTTTGTAGGCAGAAGCTGATCTTGCAGGCTTCACTGAGGTTCCTGCCAGGGCATTGTGTAGAGCTGAGCGGTCCCAGTGACATTGGATTGCTGTGGTGGTTGCAGGCCCTCGATGGAGACAGCTATTGAGGAAGTCTGCCAGGCAGAATGAACTGGGTCACTCGTCCTCCTTGGTGCCTGATTCTGCTCTCTGCTGAGGATTCCGCTGTCCAGCCGTCCCTGGGCTCCCCTAATGGACGCTTCGATTCTCCTGGAACGATAAGAACAGAGCCCTGCCCCAATCCCAACCCTAGGACAATTGCCCTCTTTTTTTGGGGGGGTGGGGGGGGCTAGGTAGTACTTCTCCTGAAGCAAATTTGGCCTTCTGGCAACATACAAAGCGTTATCTTTCAATCCGGGTTAAAGAAGAAATCATTCTGTCACCTTGGAGCTAAACCAGCTCTAATGTATATATTTTGAGATCCCAAAGGACAATCTGCCTGCATCGAGAAGGCCTTTTGTAAGTAGCCTCCAAACCTAGGTCCCTCCAAATCCCATGTGTGTGTCTCTGAACTCTAATTATTGGGATCAGGGACCTGTGTTTCCCATCTGAAGGGATCAAAGATGTGTTCCACCACTCCTGGATCGAAGTCTTTCTCTATTTAGAGTTTGCCCTGCATCAGGCTGACCCTGAGCTCCGGGATCTGCCCGTTTCTGTCTCCAGTGTGCTGGGAGCTGGACCAAGGGTGTATTCTTCTTGAATGGTGGGACCAAGAGTATGCATCCTCACCACCCTGCTCCGCATGACTCCAGAATACATAAGACCACCAACTCTACGGTGCTCCCCCCCCCCCCTCTCCGCTGAAGTCAAAGGCATGGGCCAATACCACAATTCTCTTGTATTTTACCTTAGCTCCACGTCTTCTCTACACCTGGAGGTCTGCAAAACCAGGCCGAATGGCTGTATCCTCTGTTCCATTCACAGTGTTTCAGCCCTGCCCCCTGCCTTTTTTTTTTTTTTTTTTTTTAGTTAATAAATTTATTTGTTTGTTGCTTCAGGTTACATCCTTATCATATTGTCCTCTTTTCCCGCTTCCCAGCCCCACCCTCCCATGCTCTACCCCCTAACCCTTCCGCCTTGTTCCTCTGTGGTGGAGTGTCCCTGCCTAACATTCTCTCACCACAGATCAGGAGTCATATGAGGGCCAAGAGCCTCTTCATTCACCGGGGGCCTACGAGGCAGTACTGCCAGTGAATGGTGTCTCATTGCTACTGGGGGGATACTAAAAAAAAGACCAACAAACACACAAACCCACAAAAACAAAGAATATCAACAAAAAAAGAGAGGAAAAAGAGAAGGGAAAAGGAAAAAGAAAAAAGAAAAAAAGAAGGAAAAAGAAAAAGATAAAAAAAAATTATGTCCTTGTTCCTTTTGATGTGTTGGTTGTAGTACAGATATCCTGTACGATATAGTTAAAATCCTACTATAAGTGAATAGATGCCATGTGCATCCTTCTGAGACTGGGTTAGCTCACTCAGGATGAGCTCCTCTAGATCCATCCATTTGGTTGCAAATTGCATGATTTCATTGTTTCTGATAGCTGAGTAATATTCCATTGTATAGATGTACCACAATTTTTTAATCCATTCTTCAGTTGAGGGACATCTGGGTTGTTTCCAATTTCTAGCTATTACAAATAAGGCTGCTATGAACATAGATGAGGAGACTTCCCTATGTCTCCGTGAGAGGTCCTTTGGGTGTATACCCAGAAGTGGTATGGCTGGGTCCTGAGGCAAGGTTATTCCTAGATTTCCAAGATATCGCCAGACAGACCTCCATAGTGGTTGCACAGCCTGCACTCCCACCAGCAATGGAGTAGGGTTCCCCTTTCTCCACACCCTCGCCAGCAAGCGCTATCATTTGAGCTCTTTATCTTAGCCATTCTAACAGGTGTTAGGTGGAATCTCAGGGTCGTCTTGAGTTGCATTTCTCTGATGATTAAGGATGTTGAACATTTCTTCAGGTGTCTCTCAGCCCTTAGGGATTCCTCCTTTGTGAATTCTCTATTTAGCTCCATCTCCCATTTTTTGATTGGATTATTTGGTTTCTTGGCATTTAGTTTCTTGAGTTCTTTGTAGATTTTAGATAATAGCCCTCTATCAGATGTGGGGTTGGTGAAGATTTTCTCCCAGTCTGTTGGTTGCCGTTCTGTTCGAATGACAGTGTCCTTTGCTTTACAGAAGCTTTTCAGTTTCATGAGGTCCCATTTATTGATTGTTGATCTCAGGTCCTGAGCTGTTGGTGTTCTGTTCAGGAAGTTGTCACCTGTGCCAATGAGTTCAAGGGTTTCTCCTACTTTTTCTTCTAGTATCTTTAGTGTGGCTGGCCTTATGTTAAGGTCTTTGATCCACTTGGAATTAAGTTTTGTACAAGGTGATAGGTATGGGTCTAATTTCATTCTTTTGCAAGTGGACATCCAGTTGGACCAGCACCAATTGTTGAAGATGCTGTCCTTCTTCCATTGTGCGTTTTTGGCTTCTCTGTCAAAGATTAGTTGGCCATAGGTGTGTGGATCCATGTTTGGGTCTTCAATTCGATTCCATTGATCCACTGGTCTGTTTCTATACCAGTACCATGCTGTTTTTATTACTGTTGCTCTGTAGTACAGCTTGAAATCTGGGATGGTGATACCTCCAGATGTTTTTTCATTGGACAGGATTGATTTAGCTATTCTGGGCTTTTTGTTGTTCCATATGAAGTTGAGACTAGCTTTTTCCAGGTCTATAAAGAATTGTGTTGGTATTTTGATAGGAATTGCATTAAATCTATATATTGCTTTTGGTAGGATAGCCATTTTTATTATGTTGATCTTACCTATCCATGAGCATGGGAGATCTTTCCATCTTCTAAAGGCCTCTTCCATTTCTTTCTTCAGGGGCTTGAAGTTCTTGTTATATAGGTCCTTTACATGCTTGGTTAGAGTTACTCCCAGGTATTTTATGTTGTTTGTGGCTATTGTGAAGGGGGTTGTTTCCCTTATTTCTTTTTCGGTATATTTGTTTGTTGTATAAAGAAGGGCTTCTGATTTTTTTGAGTTAATTTTGTATACAGCCACCCTGCTGAAGTTGTTTATCAGCTGTAAGAGTTCTTTGGTGGAGTTTTTGGGGTCGCTTATGTATACTAACATATCATCTGCGAATAGGGATAATTTGACTTCTTCATTTCCAATTTTTATCCCTTTGATCTCCTTTAGTTGTCTTATTGCTCTAGCAAGGACTTCAAGTACTATATTGAAGAGATATGGTGAAAGTGGACATCCTTGTCTTGTCCCTGAGTTTAGAGGAAATGCTTCAAGCTTCTCTCCATTTAATTTGATGTTGGCTACTGGCTTGCTGTATATTGCCTTTATTATTTCTAGGTATGGTCCTTGTATGCCCGTTCTCTCCAGAACTTTTAGCATGAAGGGGTGTTGGATTTTGTCAAATGCTTTTTCTGCATCTAGCGAGATTATCATGTGGTTTTTTTCTTTCTACTTGTTTATGTGGTGAATTACATTGATAGACTTTCGTATATTGAACCATCCCTGCATTCCAGGGATGAAGCCTACTTGATCATGGTGTATGATACTTTTGATGTGTTCTTGAATTCGGTTTGCTAGTATTTTATTAAGTATTTTTGCATCTATGTTCATGAGGGAGATTGGTCTGAAGTTCTCTTTCTTTGTTGGGTCTTTGTGTGGTTTAGGAATCAGAATGACAGTGGCCTCATAGAATGAGTTTGGCAGTGATCTTTCTGTTTCTATGTGGTGGAAGAGTTTGAAAAGTAATGGTGTTAGTTCCTCTTTGAAGGTCCGGTAGAATTCCGTGCTAAAGCCATCTGGCCCTGGGCTTTTTTTGGTTGGGAGATTATTAATGACTGTTTCTATTTCCTTAGGTGTTATTGGGCTGTTTAAGCTGTTAATCTGATTTTGATTTAGTTTTGGTAGGTGGAATTTATTGAGGAAATTGTCCATTTCGCTTAGGTTTTCAAATTTAGTGGAATATAGATTTTTAAAGTAATACCCGAATATTTTCTGGATCTCCTCAATGTCTGTTGTTATTTCTCCCTTTTCATTTCTGATTTTGTTGATTTGTGTTCTTTCCCTTTGCCTTTTAGTTAATTTGGCTAGGGGTCTGTCTATTTTGTTGATTTTCTCAAAGAACCAACTCTTGGTTTCATTGATTCTTTGTATAGTTCTTTTTGATTCTAAGTTGTTGATTTCAGCTCTAAGCTTGATGATTTCCTGTCTTCTGCTCTTCTTGGGAGTGTTTCTTTTTTTTCCAATTCACCCAGCTTAGCTGTTAGTTCACTAATATGAGCTGTCACAATTTTCTTTTTGAAAGCACTTAGTGCTATGAACTTTCCTCGTAGCACAGCTTTCAATGTATCCCATAGGTTTGGGTATGTTGTGTCTTCATTGTCGTTGGATTTTAAGAAGTCTTTGATTTCCTTCTTTATTTCTTCCCTGACCCAGTGGTCATCCAGTAAGGAGCTGTTCAATTTCCATGTGTGTGTAGGCTTTCTGTTGATTCTTTTGCTGTTGAAGACCAGCTTTATTCCGTGGTGGTCTGATAAGATACAAGGTGTTATTTCAATTTTCTTGTATCTATTGAGACTATCCTTGTGACCAATTATGTGGTCGATTTTGGAGAAGGTTCCGTGGGGTGCTGAGAAAAAGGTGTATTCCTTTGTGTTTGGGTGAAACGTTCTGTAGATATGTTAGGTCCATTTGTTTCATGATCTCTGTTAGACTCAATATTTCTCTGTTTGTCTTCTGTCTTGATGATCTGTCCTTTGCTGTGAGTGGGGTGTTGAAGTCTCCCACTACTAATGTGTTGTGATCGACGTGCGCTTTAAGTTTTAGAAGTGTTTCTTTTACGAAAGTAGGTGCCTTTGTATTTGGGGCATAGATGTTCAGTATTGAAATTTCCTCTTGATGAATATTCCCTTTAATGAGTATATAGTGCCCTTCTTTGTCTTTCTTCATTAACTTCAGTTGGAAGTCTGTTTTGTTTGATATTAGGATGGCTACTCCAGCTTGCTTCCTGGGTCCATTTGCTTGGAAAACCTTTTCCCAGCCCTTTACTCTGAGGCAGTGTCTATCTTTCGTAGTTAGATGTGTCTCTTGTATACAGCATAAGGAAGGGTCTTGCTTGCGGATCCACTCTGTAAACCTATGTCTTTTTATTGGGGAGTTGAGTCCATTGATGTTGGTGGATATTCGTGACCTGGGGTTGTTATTTCCCATTAGTTTGGTATAGGTGGTGGTCCTGTGCCTCTTTTGGTTTAGTTGCTGAGGGGTTTTCTATTCCCTTTGTTTTCTTGGGTGGAGTTTTCTTCTCTGGGTTGGGATTTTCCTTCTAGGATTTTCTGTAGGGCTGGGTTTGTGGGTAGATATTGTTTAAATTTGATTTTGTCATGGAATATCTTGTTTTCTCCATCTATGTTGATAGTTTTGCTGGGTAAAGTAGTCTGGCTGGGCACCTATGTTCTCTCAGGACTTGTAGTATATCTGACCAGGCCCTTCTAGCTTTCAACGTTTCTGGGGAGAAGTCAGGTGTAATTCTGATGGGTCTGCCATTGTATGTGACTTGACCTTTTTTTCTTACAGCTTTTAATATTCTTTCTTTGTTCTGTACATATGGAGTTTCAATTATTATGTGGCGAGAGGAGTTTCTTTTCTGGTCTAATCTGTTTGGTGTTCTGTAAGCCTCTTGGATTTTTATTGGCATCTCTTTTTTCAGGTTTGGGAAGTTTTCCTCTATGATTTTGTTGAAGATATTTCCTGGACCTTGGAGTCAGGAGTCCTCTCTTTCCTCTATACCTATAATTCTTAGGTTCCGTCTTTTCATTGAGTCCTTGATTTCTTGGATGTTGTGGGTGAGAGATTTTTTAGCCTTCTCATTTTCTTTGGATGTTGTACTGATTTCTTCCACTGAATCTTCCATGCCTGAGATCCTGTCTTCCATCTCTTGCATCCTATTGTTGATACTCACATCTGTAGTTCCTGTTCTCTTCCCTTGGTTCTCCACTTCCTCTTTTAACTCTGTGTTTTCTTTATTGTTTCTATTTCTATTTTCATGTATTGTATGGTTTTGTTCGTTTTGTACATTTCCTTCTCCAGCTTGCTTGTTTTTGTATGAAAATCTTTCATGGCTTTTTCCTTTTCCTGTTCAAGCTCTATCACCTTGGCTTGGAGCTCTTTAATGGTGTTGTTCCTTGTTTTGATTTGTAGAATTGTGGCTTCTTTGAATTCCTTCATAGATTTAAGTTCTTCTTGCAGGGACTCTATCACTTTCCATAATGCAGAATTGTCAATGTTTTCATGTGTTTCTGTTGGTGTGTGGTCATCCGAATTGGATGAGCTAGGATGATTCTGCTTTGTTGGAGTCATAATTCCTTGATTTCTATTTTTTTTTGACCTTTCGCCAATGGATGCGTTTAGCTGTCTGTTTTCTGTGCTTGGAACCACAGTGGATGATTTGGTGCAGGGGACGAGTTACTTGGCTATCTGTCATTGCTTACAGCGGGATTTCAAGGTCACTGTGGTTTTAATCGCCTGAGGCACTGTGAGCTGGTGCAGCGTATTCCCAGGTTGTGAGTAATGGACCAGGATTGTTTCACTGCTCCCAATTCAGACTTCCCTATGTTGCACTCTGAGTTATCAGCCTGTAATGGTTCTGATAGTATGGGCCTGTTTGCCCAGGCACAGATTCTGTGGGCTTTGTTTGTCATCACAGAGGCTGACAGGGTCTGGCTCCACACCTAATATGTCTGGATTTTCCAGAATACAGCTATGGTCCCGATTTCTGGTTTCTCTCTAGGCTTCTCGCCACAGGGCTGGACTCTGTGCCTGATTCCCTTCCTGTCTGCGCTGCCGCGGGTCCCCCACACTGGCTGCTAGGCCGTGGGTACCCCAAGCCCTGGATCCTCCGGCTGCCTGAGTGGACCTCTTGTCCCAGCAGCTCAGCCGTGGGTGCACGGATCCCTGGCCCCGCCCACGCCTGTCTCTCTCCCCAGATGACCTGCCGTGGGTTCGCGGGGATTTGGCCCTGCCAGCCGGGCTCCCTCCCCAGCTGCGCTACCGTGAGTGTGCGGGAATCGGCCCCTCCCGCCCTTGTGTTCCCAGCTTCCCGCGCTCTCTCGGAACCTCCTGCCCTCCGCTTCACGAGCGGCTGCGGACCACCCGTTGAGCCCCCTGTTTGTTCCTTGCTAAGCCTTCCACTATCTCGCAAAGTTTTTTAAGTGGGTATAAGTTCAACCTGATGTGTGGGGAGCCCAATAGGCCAGTGATCTATGGCCAAGTGGACCCTGATTCTGCCTGCTGTAAGTTGGGATCGATCTTACCAGGCGCCTCTCCAAATGGGAGTTCCCAAATCCCGGGTTTAGTGGCTTCCGTGTCTGTGAGAGATGGGGAGAGCCTTGCCCTGGGACTTTTAACAGTCCCTTGGGAGCTGTGAGTGTTCGGGGGGGGCGGGGGGGGGCGGTCTAGCCCCTCCGGTTTTTGCACAGTGCCCAATAACTCTGTTTTTTATGGCTCTTCCCCCCCCCCCGCATTCAAAATGCGTCAGTGTAGGTCGCCGCCATCTTGGCCCGCCGCCACAAAAATATTTTTAAAAGAAAAAAACATACTACCAGTTATGAGGTGTTTATTCATTATGTACACCTGAAAGAAGCATTGCATACTTGTATTTCCTGTTCTCCATAACAAGATTATGAAGAGATGGTATAAAATTGTTATAAATGAAAATACAATTGAATTAGAACTGAAACAACAACTAAATCTCTACACAGCTGTGCTGTAGGAACATAGGCGGTTTAAGCTGGTTTTGGTTATGAAAGCAATTCAGATTATCTTACAGGAAAAAAAGCTGGTGCTGAATCGTGAAAGCCCCAATCAATTATTTTTAGCATGCCTCTTAATTTTTCGGTCCCCTGATTTCTTGTCGTCTGTGCCTAAGTCTTGAACAGGTAACCACTTCAGGGGATGTCGGCGATAGATGGGCCACGGAGGAAGTGTCAGCTAGATCAGAACAGAGAAAAAGCAGCGTTTATTTCCATTCAAGGTTTAAAAGACAATTTCATATAATGTCTGGTCCCCAAATAACCACCATGCTAAAGATTAACAAACTGACCAGACATGTCAGGTGGTGAGAACAAGACTTAAGTGTTTACACATACAGTTTTAAGAACTAAAAGAAACGAGGTGGCCTGAGCACAGTAGGAAACCCATGCCATATTTGGTCATACTGCTTAGAGCAGCTGCAAAAGAAAATTACAAAGTTCTCCCTGTTTATGCAGCTCACACCATCTGACGTTAGTTAACATTCTGCTTGTCAAAAAAAAAAAAAAAGGGAAAGATGAAGAAAGAGCTGATTCCGAGGTCCAACCACGTTTCCCAACTCAGAAAATATTATATTGCCGCTAATACTCAAACACCCACAAATGTCTTACCAAACACGAGAAAGCAAATCCGGCCATGACTATATAGACAGTCCACCCAAACTGTTCTGCCACGTACCCGTAGATAAACCCAACTATCTGAAAAGAAACAAAGTATATTAAACATTAAATACAGTCAAACCAAGGGAGACGGGATGAAGAGATTAAAGTTAAAAGCAATACTTACTGCAGAAAAAAGAATAATCCCCTGAAACATCTGTTCAGCTAGTTTCTGCCCTTTGTAATCCTAGGGACGAAAGAAAAGGGGAGAGTTGCTCCTACTACCAAAGGACTGAATTCTTGTAGGGACCTAGGTTTTGGCAAAGGGCAGCCCTCAATACCAGGAGCTTCCCAAAAGGGCTCGAGTAAAGAAGCAAACATTTGATTTCCCGGGGAAACATGGGCGTCTTAAAGCAGCACGGCTAAGGGAATCCATTCCGGGGAAGAGCAGAGGGGGAAAGTGACCGCAATCTTGGAGGTAGCGAACAGCGGGGGGCTGACAAGCAGCAAGGCTCTGAGGCGCCCTCACCATCTGGGTGGGCAGCGAACTCAGATGTTCCAGCATGACTGACGGAGAAGACCGAGCCCGACAGTAAAGCGAGGGTAGCCGATTCTTAAAGCGTGAGACTTGCGGAGAGCGACACCGCCTGCAGCCTGGCCGCCCTGCCGAGCCCCTCAGTCCGACGGCCGTGGCCCCGGAACCGGATGTCACCGAAAGGCACGGACAACCTCTGGCCCCGCCCCGCGCCATCATCAAGAGCGGTAGGTCTCTCAAGTTTCCCAGAACTCGGTACAGTGCTCACGAGGGCTGGCGCCCTGACCTGGCCGGGGCATCGCGCACCGACCGGGAGCGGCGACTGCGGCGGGGGTCGTTTGCGGGAGACGCCCCCCTAACCGCCGCCGGCGCGCTCCGCGTCTCCATAGCGACGGCCTCTTCTCAGGGAGGACCCCGGCGGTGGGGCTGCCCTGCGGCGCCTGCTGCGCGTGGGTCTCTGACGGCGGGAGCCACCGTCCGACTAGGGGCTGCGGCTCTAAGTGGCCGTGGCTGCTGCGGAGCTCCCGGGGCCAGTGGGCCGGGGCCGGAGCGCGGCGGACTCGGGCGGCCCTGTGGGTGTGGGCCGGGGCCTGGGGCCTGCGGGGCGGGCGCTGAGCTGGCGGGGCGGGCCGGGGCGCGGATGGCGGCCCCTCCTCCCAGGGCAGGTAAGGGCGGCTGCGCTGAGCGTCTGAGGGCGACGATTCGTGGGACGCTGCTCTAGGCTGGCGTGGCAGTGTGTGGCGGGATCTCGGGAGCGCCACACCACCTCCCCGTCATCCTAAGCGTAAGGAGGCCATTAAGGACCCCTAGAGTTAGGGAAGATAACCGAGCCACAACCTCCAGGGAAAGACTGCCTCGGAGAAGGGCCACCCCACGCCTCATGTACTGAGCTCCCATGCCCTTGTTTAGGTGGTTCCCCAAATCGGCCCAAGGTCTTGGCTGGCAGTTTTCATGGCTCTCGCACTTACAGACCAGGCCCTCTCTTTCAAGGGTGGTGTGTATTTCAAAAGCGCGAGCCTTTCCTCATTAGTGAGTTTGATGGGGTACGGTATGCAGAGATCCTTCTGGGGGATCCGGCCCTCTAGGGCCATCTGCCTCTCGGGACTCTGCCGCCGTGCGTGCAAGCAAAGTCAGGTGCGAGGCACTCCACGCCCCGGGAGCTGAGTGGCTTCTGCTGGCTTCTTCTACACACCCACCGAGCCACCAATGCTTTTTTTTTGGTCAGCTAGCAGACCCGGGCACAGGTGTGACTTGGAACTTGGAGTGTGTCAAGGGACATGGCCACATCACTCCAGAAATATATGAGTATTGAATTAGCTGCGGGAGAGAGGCACCTTAGAAATGGAGCTCAGGGAGGTGCAACATGGGGTTTGGGAAAGTAGGACCTAGTCAGCAAAGTGAGTGGAGAAAATGTCCATGTCTTCTTTGCCACCCTTCAGAAAAAAAACAGACCCCTTTGATACTTCTGACCTTAGGGAGTCAGTATATCGAAGGACAACAGCAATTTTCTTTCTTTTTTTAAAAATTATTTTATATTCACTGTTTTGCCTGCATATATGTCTATGTGAGGGTGTCAGAAGCCCTGGAACTGGAGTTACAGACAGTTGTGAGCTGCCATGTAGGTGCTGGGAATTGAACCTTGGTACTCTGGCAGAGCAGCCAGTGCTCTTAACTACTGAGCCATCTCTCCAGCCCCTGACAACAGTTTTCATAGATCATTTTTCCTTTCTCCTTCCCTGGGTTTTTCTTAGTATGTATGAATAGACTCACTCTCTTACACATACAAATAGACTTGCATCCCTCAGGGTTGTAACCCTACCAATGCGCTTCCTAGGATGGCAGTTGCTGTAGAGACCATACAGTGTCTGAACTATAAAATGATGGGAAAACACAATGGTTTTTCCAGGTTCCTTTTGAGCAAGAGTTCAACTGGTCTCATGCGTTTCCTTATGCTTATTAAGACTGAATTGTCTTCTTGATTGGTGGACTGGACTGCTGCTGGGTTAGCGAGGCCATTCCAAAAATATCACATGCCTGCTGCTCTTTAGGTGGGGATGGTGTTAGGTGTCAAGGATACAGCAGTAGAATTATATTGTCATTTAACTCCCTGTTTCCATAGGATGTACTTCATGGAAAACAGATACATACATGCAATCTTATAACTTAGAGTGAAAATTGAGGTTCTTGGTGTAAAGAGAGGACAGAAAACAGCCATGGCAATGCATGCCTTTAATCCCAGTACTTGGTAGGCAAAGGCAGGTGGATCTCTGTGAGTTTGAGGCCAGCCTGGTCTACAAAGCAAGTCCAGGTCAGCCAGGGCTATTACACAGAGAAACCCTGTTTCAAAAAGCAAAGAGAGAGGGAGGACAGAAAGGTAATAATGGTTGTACCTCCACAGAAGCAGTTTGAAAATAGGAACAGACATCTAAGAACAGAGGAAGCAAAGGCAGAGATGGAAGAGATTTCAAATCTTTTCAGTCCTTTAGTGTAAGGGGGCAGAGACATGGGCCTGTGGGTCAGTCCACTGAAAGTGGAGTGGAATAAGTGCTGTGTTCACCCTCCTTTCTACACCTCCTCCCTTTAACTAACTGGAAGACACTAGAACATGCTGATGCCTGTGATTCACCAGGACTGGAAAGAAGTTGATGCTACATGACAACAGTTGTAGGATAGGTTGCAGAGCATCAGGGGGATGACCTTTCATGAGTATATATGGTCAAAATATATATTGTAATAGAAAAAAATAAAAAAATAGTTGAGACTGTATATAAATACAGGTATCTAGCATATTTATATTTTTTCATATATATATATATATATATTTTAGAGTGGAGGTCTACTAAAGAGATGTTAGGTAAAGTACTTAGCATACAAGGGTGGGGACCTGAGTTCAAAACCCCAGTACCTATGTAAATGTAGGGTGGGAGTGGCAGCCCACCTATAATCCCAGCACCGAGGAGGTGATGAGATCTTGACAAGCTGACTAGAGAGACTGGCAAGTTGTGGTCTCAACTGAGCCCTTGTAAGATAAGAGAAAGCACCCGATATCAGTGACTTCTCACACACACACACACACACACACACACATTCACCCACACCATACATGCATGCACACATGCTATATATACATACAGAGGCAAAAAAGAGCTAAAAGTCTGAAATTTCAGCACTGGGGCAGCAGGATCAGTTTTTCAGGGTCAGCCTGGGCTGTAGTGTGAGACTGTCTCAAAAGCAACAATAAATAGAAAATTTTTCATTAAGACTCTTTTACATTAATGGGTAATATCTATACTGGGTTTTGTGTGTGTGTGTGTGTGTTTATGAGGAGTTTGTATACAAATCGTTTGGGAATGTTAAGGTTTTGTAATTTCTGAGCAGAAGAACCATCGATTTCATAGTAAAGAGTGGACTATTGCTGATCACACTGTCCACAACTGTGCTCTGACAAAAATGTTGCTATTGCATACCCACAGTGTATATGAAATTTTGAGAGTTTCTTCTTAACAGACCAAGGAACCCTCATTACCATGAAAGATAACATGATCAGACTTACTCTGAAAGCTGGTGTTTTTCATGTAGATAACTGAAAGACTTTATCAGCACATGCTTTCAGTAATGTATCTTCTTACATACATTGAGTACTTGCCAAAGTATGTTTCTGTGTCCTGCCAACTGGAGTAGCTCACATACATGTGACATCCAATCCATATACAGTGCAACATGGAACTGTCTATCACTGATACAAAACATTGCCTTTGTACCAGCAACTAGCTGGGGTTTATTGGAATGTGATTGCTTTGTCCTGTCTTGGTGGAATTTAACTCAGAGCAGCAGGCAGAAGTCAAGGCTTTATTGAGTAGCTCCCAATCTGCCAGCTTCTGTAGGTAAGACTCAGCTTATGATGTGATAAAGACAGATAACATAGGGTATATAATGTATATTCTTTTATTCTTTGTGTGTACATTCCTATATGTGTATAAGTACAGATAAGGTCAGCCTTAATCCCAGCACTTGGGAAGCAGAGGCAGGTGGATCTCTGCAAGTTCAAGGCCAGCCTAGTCTACAAAGTGAGTCCAGGACAGCCAGGGCCACACAAAGAAACCCTGTCTCAAAAAACAAAACAACAAAAACTGTGTGTGGGGGGGGGGAGGAAGAGAGAGAGAGAGAGCGCTATGGCACATATGTGGAAGTCAGAGGACAGCTCTCAGGGGTCAGCTCTCTCCATAGTTTCTGGGGATAGAGCTGGTCATCAGGTTATCCTGCAAACACTTTCACTCACTGAGCCATCTTGCCAGTCTGTAATCTGTATTTTTTACAGAGTAAGTTCATTGGTATAATGTGTTTTGTATGTAGTGTTCTAAAAAGAAATGTTTTTCACATGTTTTAGATTGTTCTTTATAAGTCTGAGTTACATTGTCTCAAATTTGTAACATGACCCATGGCCCATTTTAGACCAGATAACCCTACTTTTTAAAAGACCTTAGGAAATCAAATACCCATTGTCCACACAATTTAAATTAACTTTCTTAGCAGTATAATGTAGCTGAAAGTGCTTTGTAAAATAAGCATCCCTGTCTACTTATAGGTGGAGTTTACACAAGAGTTAAAGGTCTTAAACCTAGAGTCCCAGTTTCCTGGTTGCAGAAAATGTGTCTGTAAGGAAATATTTCCAAGAGATTGCTGTAAGATTTTTTTTTTTTTTTTTTTTGGTTTTTCGAGACAGGGTTTCTCTGTTTAACAGCTCTGGCTGTCCTGGACTTGCTTTGTAGACCAGGCTGGCCTCGAACTCACAAAGATCTGCCTGCCTCTGCCTCCCAAGTGCTGGGATTAAAGGCGTGCGCCACCACCGCCCGGCTGCTGTAACATTTTTTTTTAGGTTCCATAAGTACATTTCTTATTTCACAATCTTATTTCCGTTGAATTGTTTTGAGAAAGTAAAGATGTCAAATGAGCCAATATTGGACACCACTTTCTTAGAACTTGGTCATTTCATCAACAGAAATGAACCTGGGGAAGCTCTGCGTTTGTGTTTACCTGCAGGTGTGCAGAGCCTAGAGGAGGAACTTCCAGTCTCCTGCTCCATTATTCTCTGCTTTAATCCCTAGAGACGGTCTCTCACTGAACCTGGAGCTCGGCTAGTCCTAAGCAAGCCTCAGTGATCCGCCTGTCTTTGCCTTTCACAGTGCTGAGGTAGCAGGTGTGCATGTGACTATGCCCAGCTTTTATTTGTTTGTTTGTTTTTCAAGACAGGGTTTCTCTGTATAACAGCCCTGGCTGTCCTGGACTGGCTTTGTAGACCAGGCTGGCCTTGAACTCACAGAGATCCACCTGTTTCTGCCTCCGGAGTGCTGGGATTAAAGGCGTGCACCACCACCACCAGCCGGCTGGTTTATTTTTTCCTTAAAGCAGATTTTTATGTATATATACATGTCTACTTTTTTGTTTGTGTACCATGTGCATGCAGTGCCTGCAGTAGCCAGAAGATGGTGTTGAATCTCCTGGAACTGGAGTTAAAAGCAATTGTGATGTACTCAGTGTGAGTGCTAGGAACTGAACCTGGGTCTTCTGCCAGAGCATCAAGTGCTCTTAACTGCAAAGCTCTCTCTTCACTTCTGGAAGTAAATTGTGTGTGTGTGTGTGTACATATATCTGTATCTCTATTTGCCACGTGTGTGCAGGTGCCTATGGATGCCAGGAGAGGGCCTCAGCTTTCCTGGACCTGGAGTTACAGCAATTAATAGCCACCTGACATAGATGCTGGGAAACTTGGGTCCTCTGGGAGAGCAGTATGCTCTCTTAACCCCTGAGCCATTTTCTTCATTCCCCTTAAAGCATAATTTTTGAGAATATAGTTTGATTTTACCAATGAAGACTCAGGAGCCTGATGGTGGGATGAAAACCTGCTAGCTCATCGAGGCAGAAAAAACACCCAGCTGATCTTTTTATTCAGCTGAAAACCCTAGAGAAAACAGCCCAGAGATAAAAAACTCAGAAGAACCTAGAGGAAGAAGCCTAGAAGGAGAAAACCCTGAAGGAGAAAACCCAAAGGAATAAGAACTCCCAATTCCTTCTCCACGCTGTCTTAAATACCCTCAGCTCAATGTCTCTCCTTTCTGTTTAATCCTGTCAGCTGGTTTCTTGCTCCACCTCTTGACCTAGGGTTAACTTTATTTAATCCTGTGTACAGAAAGCTCTTGGATTAGAGGTGTGTGCTTAGAGATGAGCCACACCATAACCTCTTGTTTACAATAAACAGAAAGCTCTAGATTAAAGGCTGAGCCATCCCACAATAGAAACAGATTTTTCATTTCACAGTTCTTGGGGTTCACAACATGCTCAAATATTCTGCAGCACCTGGCTGTCCTGGAACTTGCTCTGTAGACCAAGTTGGCCTTGAACTCAGTGACCTGCCTGCCTCTGCCTCTTGAGTGCTGTAATTAAAGGCAAGTGCTGCCATGTCCAGCTTAACTAGGGGTTTTAAACAGAAATTAATTCTGAAATGTCTCTCTAGTTGATAGATGTCAGATAATTTATTTTTTCTTTTCATCTGTGGCATCTAATGTAACAAGACTAAAGTTATGTACTTTTCCATGTCATATGAAAGTATTGTATTATGATCATCATAAAATTTTCAGTCCCCAAATTGGGTGCTTGGAAGTTATTAATTTATAAATAAGTGTCTGGCAAAATATCCTCTGTGCCTTTTGTTTCTATCTGAATAAGAGTTCATAAGCACTTTGATGACCATTCTCATGTTCCCACTGACTTTGGGGCTTTTATTTTATAGAGTTAATACCTAATGTTTGTGTAAGACAGAAGAAAAGGATGTCATTCCGTAAAGGTATGCTCTCTCGATCTTCAAGTTCCATTGTTTTTGTACCTACCAAGACCAAAAGATGTAATGCAGGTTTCCCTCTGTTTCAGTAAACATCGTCATCTGGGTCCTGGCTGTTGTTCTCTTCTTACTGGTTTTGCACCATAACTTCCTCAGCTTGAGTAGTTTGCTAAGAAATGAAGTTTCAGGTATGGGAGCCTTTACTATGTTTTACTATACTTGGCCTTACAAGGACTCTGAGTCAGCATAGACAGTGGGCAAAGAGACCAGTCTGGACCTCAGCAGATGGGACTGTTTATTTCCAACAACAAAGGACAGAGGGGGTAGGAAAGGGGAGACTGCAAAAAGGAGGAAGGGACTACTTGGTGTTTATATAGGAGGTTTGGGGAATGGGAAGTTGAATGCACATTCAGGGGCTGTGTAGGCTCTACTTTCTGGAGTTGATTGTCCAGACAAGTCTGTTTTGTCTTTATATACTTCCTTGTTCAGGCTATCTGGAGAAGGTGGATAGTGAGTTAGGCAATGGCAGTGAAAGGGGAGGGACTGGAGCTTCAATGTAGGGACAGGAGATTTCAGCAAATTCCTCCATTGGGGTTTGGCAGAATTCAAAGTTGATTCCAAGAAAAGGCATTTTGAGTACTCAATCATTTTCATGTGGTGCCTCCCACTCTTCTCTCTGTTGTGAAGTCTTTAGCTAAGGACTTGTTTTGAGAGAATGTTCCTTTCTATTAAGTCAGGAGCCTTAAGGAGGGTCTGTGGGCTGCCATCTGCTTGCATTTCATCAGGTCAGGGGTTTAGAAAATGGGTACAGGCAAGTGTCCCTGGTATTTGATGCTTGCCTTTGTCACTATACAGTGTCAATATGGTGACTTTATCTGTCACTTCCTTCTAACTTAGTGACATCAGTAGGACTTTTGTAATAAAACAAATCATGAATTCTTATCAGCTAATCAAAAATCATTTTATTGTATATTGTGCTGTAATTATTTAGTTGTTCAACTGATTCTACTCTGATAATGAGGGATATTGGAGACTTCAAGGTGTTTGTTAGGTATCTTCTTATTGTCTTTAGACCAGATCTTATGGCTCAGACTGGCTTGAGACTCACTTGAATTCCTGATCCTCATGCCTCAGTCTCCATAGTCATGTGATTATAGGTCTGAACCTCAATGTCGGTGTTTTAAAAATCATTTTGAGGATAGATGTGATGACACACCCAAAAAATCCTAGCAATTGGGAAGCTGAGGCAAGGAAAGAGAATCATGAATTTGAGGCCAGTACAGGCCTATAACAAAACTTTATTTAAAAACACGTACCCTCTCTCTCTTTCTAGTGGGTAGCAATCCAGCAGTGTGTACCATGGCAACCACCTACACTTCATATACCACATATATATATAAAATAAGCAAAATTAGGGGAAAAAAGTTTAAGCCATCTCTGGTTACATACCAAGTTGAGGTCAGCCTGAGTTACATAAGACTCCTTCTTGAAAAGGAGATAAAACCAGACTTAGCTCATGTCTGTAATCCTAGCACTTGGAAGCTGAAATGGAATTATTTAGTCAGTATTAGGTAAATAAGTTATTTTATTGACTGAGAAACAACTATAAAAATTTTGACTGGTATCTTCCAGTCCTTTTTTCACTATATATATTTTTCTATGTGTATTCAGATTATACTAAACTTCTTATGACGAAATTTTCCATGTGATTTAATTATAAGCATAATGTAAATTTTATATATGGAATGAAGACTTGTTTTTACATTTATTTGTGTGTATAACTTTAATGCTATAAGTTTATTTGTATGCACAAGAAGATACTTTTTCTTTTCTTAAAATTTTGATGGCAATCCCACAGTAAGAACTCCATTACATGCAGCATATACACATGCACAGATGTTTATCTGGTTAGTATTTACATTTTTATTCATAGTTATAACTATGAATATGCTAGAGATTACTTAGCATACAATAAGTACTCAGTGTTTGCTGATGACCAAATGAGTATACATTTCTCCCTCTGTATTTATTGGACTGGCTATAGGACCCAGATCTTCAGATACTTATGTCATTTGTATAAAATTGCATAGAAAAAAATTGCATATAACTCGTGCATGTCTATGTGCTATAAAACATATCTAGATTACATATAATATCTTGTATAGCATAAATCCTTGTTATATTGTATTATTTTGGTACTAATAAAAACCAAGGTTCTACATATTTAGCACAGTAATTTAATTCTAATATTTTCCACCTGTAGTCTATTCTATTAAATCCACATATGTGGAAATCATAAATATGAAAGTCCTATTTTATCATAAAAGCCAAGAAGTATGGTTTACAGAATAATACTGCAGTTATATATTGAACTTTCGTTTTAAGTTTGATTTTCTATTCCAAGCCAAAACTTTCCCTATTTAAACTCTAATCATAGGCCTAGGCATGTATGTAGCTCAGTGCTAGAGAGCTTGCTTAACATATGGTAGGGTCAAGGTTCATCCCCAAATTCTAATCATTATCCATTACATTGATTTTTATGTCTCATGATTTGTGGTTTGAACAGCCATTTGTCTCTAGGTTTTCATAAGTATAAATAAAAGGGTGGCTTGTTTTGGTGTACTTGGGTTGGACCCATGGCCTTGTACACGCAGAGCATATACACTTATTGTCGAGCTAGATCCTCAGCCTAAAAATTTGACTCTTCATTTCAGTTTTTGTTCTTAAGACAAAGGTTATGTATCCCTTTAAGCCTCTTTATAAACTATCATAATACATGCTAGAATGTAACTTCCCTACTAATAATGGTTTACCAAGAGTGTTACCAGATTATTTTTTATTTTTTAAAATCCTCCCACTTGCTTAAAAGTGGTTACACATAGGAAAACACAATTTCCTATTCTATGCTCCAAAGTTAATGGGCAAGAATAAGTGAATTGTTCCTATAATTTTCATGTTATCTCCTTCCATGTCTTGGACTCTGTAAAAAACTTGCTGGGGCCTGATAGTGCACACCTTTACTTCCAGCACTCGGAAGACAGAGACAGGGAAATCTCTGAGTTTGAGGCCAGCCAGGTGTACATAGTATGTTCCAGGCCAGCCAGAACTACATAAACCCTGTTTCATAGAATAAAACAAAAAACCCCAAAGAACAAAAATTGATGAGATTGCTTGTCTGCTGGTGCTTTCCTGTGTGTTCTTTTCAGATTCAGGGATTCTGGGGCTTCAGCCCATAGACTTTGTGGAAAATGTTCATCAGCATCCAGTAAATGGGAGAGAAGAGGAAATCCCAGTGGTTATCGCAGCCTCTGAAGACAGGCTGGGTGGGACCATTGCAGCCATAAATAGCATTCATCATAATACTCACTCCAATGTGATTTTTTACATTGTTACGCTCAACAGTACAGCAGACCATCTCCGGTGAGCCCTGCTTTCTTATTGATTCTGCCTCTATCTGAAGTTCTTCATAGGCCCACTGCTAAGCCAGGAACCATTTTACTATATATTATGATATATCTTCCTGTTTTACCACACACTCTCTCTCTCTCTCTCAATTAGGGTTTTATTGCTATAAAGAGACAGTATGGACTGGAGAGATGGCTTAGTGATTAAGCATACTAGCTGCTCTTCCAAAGGACCCAGGTTCAAATCCCAGCATCCACATGGCAGTTTGAAAACTGTAATGGTGGCAAAAGCCATTAATCCCAGCACTTGGGAAGCAGAGACAGGCAGATCTCTGAGTTCCATGAAAGCCAGGGCTGTTACACAGAGAAACCCTATCTCGAAAAATCACACACAAAAAAGACACAGCAACTCTTATAAAAGAAAACATTTAATTGGGGCTAGCTTACAGTTTCAGAAATTTAGTCTATTATCATCTTGGCAGGAAGCATGGCAGCGTGCTGGAAGATGGGATGTCGGGAGTTGCTGAGAATTCTACATCTTTATCTGCAGGAGACTATCCCCCACTTCTGGGTGTAGCTTGAGCATTGGAAACCTCAGAGTCCACCCCACAGTGACACACTTCCTCCAACAAGGCCACACCTACTCCAAGCACGCACACACACAAATACACAGTACAAGTATTTTTTCATGACTGTCATGTCTCTGTGTCAGGAGTAAACCAGCTGTCATAATCACAGTGTTAATTCCAGTTCTTTTAGTAATAGGTCTAATGTTTAGCAACCTGACTTTCTGAATAAGCAGTCTTCCCTTCCTACAGTGTTTTGTGCATGTGTATCTGTAGGAAGTCATAGCTTCAGTTCTCACCATCACAGAAACTGGGCGTGGTGGCTCATGCTCAGCATTCTGGAGGGAGAAGCAGGAGAACCAGAAATTACGGGGCATCCTTGAGTACAAAGTGAGTTTAAGGACAGGCAGCCTGGGCTGTATGAGACTACCTTAAAAAAAAAAATTAAAAAACAATCTACAAAATTTATTTGGAAAAGCAGCTTGTCTGACAGTTTCAGAGTTCTAAACATTTCTGTCCTTATGGCTTTCTCCACGGTTCACATTCATGAAGATTATGTTCTCATTCTTGAAAAACTCAGAAGCCATCTGAGAAACAGAAACATACTACAAGTTTGGAACAAACTAGAAAAACTATGTAGTGCTTTTGCAGGTAACATGGGCTGTTCTCACAGACA
This sequence comes from Lophiomys imhausi, assembly GCA_907164525.1. NCBI lineage: Eukaryota > Metazoa > Chordata > Mammalia > Rodentia > Muridae > Lophiomys > Lophiomys imhausi. Next base: position 523,029 of record CAJQZJ010014563.1, on the reverse strand, counting down.
GTGCCTGAGTCAGGTGGGTGAATTTCTTATGTACATCACAGTAAATTAACAATCATTTTATAGCTGACGGATTGAATACTAGTTTTATTGATAACTAGCTTTTACTACCATTATTACTTGACTCATTATTTGGAAGGCTAAAAATTTTGTGGTCCATCTGGGCATGGTGGTGTACCCTTGTAATTTTAGCATATGGGTTGCTGAGGGAGAATAGTGAACTAAAGGCTAACCTAACCCTGGAATGTAGTGAGATACTCCAGAAAATAAATAAAAATAGGCAGTTCATGTTTGGCTGAGAGCCCTCAAGGCTAGTTTCTGTAGCAGTTAGGTTATGGAAGAAGAGTTCTCCCATCGATTCTTGGTTGAAAAGGAACTTTGGTGGGAACCCCTAGTCTTAGAAATAAAGAACTTTGATGGGGTGGTGTTAAGCATTCTAAATGTTGTTAATTGGTCCTGTTTGCTGTCTGTTACTTAATTGACTCTGATTGGTTAAATAAATGCTGAGGCCTGGAGATTGGGCAGACAGAGGTAGGCAGGACTAAGGTTTGCGGGCTTTTTAGAGAGATACAGAGCAGCTTGGGAAGAGGAAGGTTGCTGGAGAAGCCAGGAGTAAACAAGAAAGACACGCCATGGGGTAGATTAAAGATCCTTCCATGTGGCCTGGAACAGCAGCTTAGCGTGGAGAATATAGTCCAAAGGGACGTATGTATATATGGGGTCATATTTGGGTAATAGAATTGTGAGCTAGCTTAGATGGGCTAGGATTGCACAACCCAGGCCTAGGCTTGATAAAATCCACCCGGTGTCTGTGTACTCATTTATAATGGCAGGTTAAGGATTAACACCGCCGACCAATTAAAGATAATATAAATACTAGGTAAATAGTGTAGTTAGCTATTTTTTCTACAGAACTTGAAACATTTAGTTCCTAGGGTTTCTCTTATATTGCATTATGCCACTGTTAGAAACGCATAAAAGGGCTATATACTTTAGAAACATGACTATTTGAAACTGAAATGTTTTTCTTCTTTATTAGGTCCTGGCTTAACAGTGGTTCTCTGAAAAGCATCAGGTACAAAATTGTAAATTTTGACACTAAACTTTTGGAAGGGAAAGTAAAGGAGGATCCTGACCAGGGAGAGTCCATGAAACCAGTGAGTTCCATGTGTCTTTGTTTCTACTGGGGAGTGTATTTGAATACCCGAGTAACTGGGTGCAGTGCCAGTAGTTCCTGAGGGACCAAACCTAGGGGGCTCCAAGAGTCCACCATCTTTTACAAGGGTTCTGAGAACATTCTGATAGCTTCTACAAATAAAAGCTCAGCTACTTTACCTTCTGCTGTCTTCCTTTTTCAGTTAACCTTTGCAAGGTTCTACTTGCCAATTCTGGTTCCTAGTGCAAAGAAGGCCATATACATGGATGATGATGTAATTGTACAAGGTACCAAAGAATGAGTTCTGTTCATCTGGATTCTGGGCTGTACTGGTTGTCCTATGATGCTCTACTATAAAGGCCACCATTACAAGTGGGAGGAATGTTATCTGAAGACAACTGCAGTTGCTCATTTCACTTTATTTCAGGTGATATTCTTGCCTTATACAATACACCACTGAAGCCAGGACATGCTGCTGCATTTTCAGAAGACTGTGATTCAACCTCTGCTAAAGTCATCATCAGAGGAGCAGGGAGCCAGGTTAACTTAGCACAAGCCCTACTCCCTATGAAGGTTTAATGAGAAGTGGCAAAGTCAGGGTGCTATCTATATTAACCAGTCACTTCACTCCAGATCTCATGCCTCTTTTTCTGTAGACTCATTTATGGGCTTCACAGGCAAATTCTCCTTGACCGTTCTGCTTACTAAGATGAACTCTTATCTCTATCTCTTCTGTGGGATCTTCTGTCACTTCTGCTAATTACTTGGGAAGTCTTCTTAGTTCAACTTTTACTTGCTATGTTATAGAAATTTATTGTTTGAAGCAGCAAATATCTCATTTGTGTTTTTAGTACAATTACATTGGCTATCTTGACTATAAAAAGGAAAGAATTCGCAAGCTTTCCATGAAAGCCAGCACCTGCTCCTTTAATCCTGGAGTTTTTGTTGCAAACTTGACTGAATGGAAAAGACAGAATGTAACCAACCAGCTGGAAAAATGGATGAAACTCAATGTAGAGTAAGTATGTGATTGGTTTAGTTATTAAAAAGAAAAAAAATTCTTAATAGACTTTAGTAATAGAAGTTGGTCAGTACTGTTCACTAACATTCTTTGTTTCATCAAGAGAGGGATTATACAGTAGAACGCTGGCTGGCAGCATCACCACGCCACCTCTGCTTATCGTATTTTATCAACAGCATTCCACCATCGACCCTATGTGGAACGTCCGCCACCTTGGTAAGTACAAGGAACTCATCACATCAGGTAACCTCAGCACTTGAGATACTAAGGCAGCAGGAGTACCCTGAGCTGAGGCTAGCCACAGCCACCTGGCAGACCCTGCATAGAAACAAAAATAGCCACTGCCTTAGCTCATCAGGAACTGGTATTTAAGGACCACTTCTTAGGGATGAACTGTACCCAGTGTTTCCCTTTAGGTTTCTGCAGCTTAGCACAGCATTGCTTTGTCTTACTAATAAAATCATTTGGCATCTTGTCTCTTTAAGGTTCCAGTGCTGGAAAACGGTATTCACCCCAGTTTGTAAAGGCTGCCAAGTTACTTCACTGGAATGGTCACTTCAAGCCTTGGGGAAGAACTGCTTCATATGCTGATGTTTGGGAAAAATGGTATATTCCAGACCCAACAGGCAAATTCAGCTTAATCCGAAGACATATGGATACCTCAAACGTAAAGTGAACTACAATTTAAGCTAAATGCATCCCTCAGGAAATCCTGGAAGACACATTATGTGTGAAGTTAACAGTTGTTAGGCTAGAGTCTCTCCGTAGCAACCACAGAAAAAGGAACGTTTCAGCTGGGTAGAGTCAGATTGTTTCTGTGGCAGTCAGTCTCCATCTGCCTTACCAAATGTTTGCTTACTATACTGCTGACTGACCTGAAGGACAGACTGATAAAGCCAGCAGAAAGAGTTCATGTAGCTAAGGAACTGTTTGGTTTTACTTTTGTAACCTGTGGCCTGGTTTGTAAATAAAATCTAGATTTCCCAATAGAACTCTTTGCTTCCAGAGAACTAATTAATTCTACTCCCCATATTTTAAGATTATAAACACTGCTGCTCTTCCAAAGTTCAATTGAGTACACCAGGCCACAGCTAAATTATTTTAGTTCCAGGGAACCCAATGTGTTCTTCTCAAGTTCCCACCCTACATTCAAAAATAAATTTTTTTTGAGACAGGTTTCTCTGTTTAACAGCCCTAATGTCCTGAACTTGATTTGTAGACCAGGCTGGCCTCAAACTCAGATCCACCTGCCTCTGCCTCCCAGTCCCAAGTGCTAGAATTTAAGGTATGCACAACCACATGTAGGCCATAAATAAATCTTAAACACAAACCCATATAAGCACTTTGTATTGTCTTTAATATATGTATCATACATATTCACAAGATTTACAGTTTATGTCATACCATAGAACACTGTACAAACAACATTTTTATATCCCTAGAAGTTATTATAGTCTGTGCTAAAGTCATAAGCATCATCCTCTTCACTCATTTTACCCAAAGTAAATGATCTTTCAGGTGGCTTACCTGTATTGGAGAAAAAGTGAAATTTTATCCAAGAAAATAAAAGCAATTATGCTCAAACTACTTTGCTATCAGTCCTTTCCCCAGACTCACTTGCTGTTGGCTCCTCAGGTACCACCTCCTCCTCCCTGGTCTCTTGTACAGGGCCCACACCTGAGACCTCAGCCTGCGGACCAAAAATAGTGAAATGTTTTGTTTCTACCTTTGACCTCTCCTCACTTTTTCCACGCTGTAATGTTAGAAAATTCCCTTCAGCTTTAACTCAAACAAAACTTACATTATTTTCACCATCAACATTTCCTTGATCTTCACTATCCTGTTTGTTTTCTCTCTGTCTTGGCAATTCTTCGGGTATATCCTTTTCTTCTATTATTCCATTTGTTAGCCCCGAAGACCGGAAAAGGATTCTATTAGTTAAATGAGGACCCTTAAGGACTAGAGAAAAGGAATAAAACTCATGTTAACAGGTATTCTAGTATTTCTGTCATGTCATATTCATCAATGTAACAGAAAAATACAATTTCACCTTGTATGCTGTGTGCATTATTATTTTCTAGTTCTTCTAGATTAAAGCCTCTCTTCATGTCTGCTGCCACAGTCTCGTTAAGATGCGGAAGACTCCAGGATGTAGGGGGATGGCAGTAGTAACCTAATGAAGCACTGGCATTAAAAACAAGATCTGTCAAACACAGGCCAATCTCTGTATTCTAAGTTGTCTTCCAAGATGCCAGTACAAAGAAGTCTCACCCTGTCCACTCAGACCATAGCAGCTTCGCAGCACCTTCCACATTTGGGCTTCCACCTTTTTGGTGCATGCCTCTTCTCTGAGCAAGTTTAGTTAAAAAATCCAGAGAATCCTTATACCCCGGGACAGTGTACTTTAACACCACCTTAAAAATAAAGCATGAACTGTCACTAATTTGTAGAGATAAAGTGGTTTGGAGCTCAAGGGGAATTTTTTTACCTGTTGACTATCAGCCTGGGACAGGATGGCACTGGCGGCCTCCAGTGGTCTTAGTTCTTCAATGCTTGCTGGGCTTCGCAGAGCGAGGGCAGTAGAGGAGTTACATGGTGAGATAATGAAGCATGGACTGTCTATGACTGTGATCTGCTTGTCTAAAGGGACAATCTGCATAGTTCTAGAAAAAAAACAGAATTGGATTAACAAGGACACTGGTCTATGAGGGGAGGACGAACAACATGAAGCTCAGGGTTGGATTGACAGACTCAGCACAGCAGTCAGATCCAGTTTGTCATCACTGCCTCATGTTTATGGGAAACACAACAAACAAGCCCTTCTAAATTAAGCACTGTATGCCATAATGCAATATATTCAAACTCAGTTATTTCCTTATTTTCCAAGAACGGGCCCAAACACTACTTTCTCTGATGCAGCTTTCCTCAATTTTTAAAACTCAACTGGAGGTAGGCTGGGCCTTTCCAATCAATTCTCTTAGCCCAGCACCAGCTGCTGCTTTTACTGATTATTTATTCACAGTTCCATTTACCTTGTAAGTCCCATGGCAACTCCAACATTGCAAATCCGTTCTTGTTTTAAGCTATTAATGATGCTGCTTTTCCCTACATTTGGGAAACCTGCAAATAAATGTGAATTCAGATTATCAAACACATTTTCTAGTAGTTGCTTTGCCAGAGCAGACAAGTGCTCTACCACTGAGAACTCTTAGATGCCAAAGTGTTTTAGTGAGGTGAGCCAGAGTTAACACCAGAACAAACCCTTTTGCAAAACAAAACAACAAAAAAACCCTATTGGATGGGAAGCCTATAACCAGAGGCTTTTATTACTTTTGTAATATACACTCTAACTTTAATTCTGCTATTTCCTTTCCACCCCTTGTTCCTTCCAACCCAACTCTACGCAGGAGAGAAAGGTTAGAGGGAGAAGGGACGGATGGATTTGCTTCAGCTACTTCCTGCTGATTAGGGTCCTTGGGTTCTTTGGGGATAACACCAGTCCAGTAAACCAGTGAACCTGGAGAGAGCAGCAGTTTGGGGGAGCACCAGGAACTGGGAGAGCAGTAAGTTTCCTACCTTGTAGCTAATGCTTTTTCTTCTTTGTAGAAGCTCTTTACTGTTACCCTTCTTTATAAAGGCCATTCTTTTTTACTTATTTGTGGAACACCTTCTCTTTTCTCGAGGGCCCCCCTTTCTTCTCAGGCCTCTGGTTTTTTATTCCTCTCCCAAGTCCTCAGAGTTAAACTTGCTCAGCTGGTTAAGCCATGCCCTTGCTAGCTCAGGAGACAGTCAATACTTTATACCTGTGTCTTAAGCAGCCCACCTGGGATTAAACAAAAACTTTCTCACAAGTGGTTTTAATAAACTCCTACCACAGAAGCCCCTGGCTAAGTACTTTAGATTTGAGTGGTAAAGAGTGCTAAGTGAAACTCACCGATTACTCCAACCTGAATATCTTTTCCACATGACTGTTGAAAACTTATAAGAAGCTTCCAAAGGGCTTCCTTGCCGCAGCAGATTTTACTTTGGAATGGAAGAGCTTTCCTCTTCTTTACCTTTAGACATAAAAATTCAAAATACAGCAGTTTTAGTAATTCTGGTAAATATCACCAGGTGGATTCCAAGAAGGCTGGCACCAGAGTCCAGCTCTTAGAAAACCACTGGCCTCTACTGCCTTTCAGATGATCTTTAGATGAAATCAGAGTTGGATCTTACTGTTTTTCATTCTAATCAACATTGTGTACTCATCATATTTCAATCATCACCAATCTGAAGAAAACCTACTTCCCACTACTAACAAAACTGTACCTTGAGTATCTTTTTTCTGCCCTTCATGTTTGTTGAGGCTTTGAACACCACTGTCGGCAATTCTTTATTCAAATAATTCAGCCAGTTCTCCAAATTCTCCTTTGGTACCAGATCTGATAAGAATTGGGAAAAGACACTTCAATTCATTGGTTTTAGTAGTAAACGATTGATTGTATTAATTTGCATTTTCTCAACCTTTCAAAAGGGGAAAGTAAACTTCCTATCATGCTGCTTGTGTCTTGAGATGTTACACCTCTACTTTTATGTCCCCTCCGACTCATGTATTCAGGACGGAATGACCTTGAACTCTGGAACCTCCCTTTAAACCCTCAGTGAGGGGACCACAGAGGCACACTACCATGCTTGGATTTATGTGGTGTTGAGGGAAAACTGCTTTTCCTGAGTACTAGGGAGGCACTGTACCAACTGAGCTACTTCTGAATTTCAAACTCTCCAGTAACTAATCTTGTATCCCAGTGTATAGTTGATTTACTGGGTGAGAGTCTATGTGGCACACTGTGATCAGCTCCTACATGAAACACAGTGGTTATAAAAACTCTTAAAACCAAAGGGGGCTAAATACTAACAAACAGAAGAACAGAAATATCCTGCAAGTTGAATATCACCTGCGGAAACCACCTCCTTCCCAAGTCTTTGACAACTAGAGTGCACATGCGCTGTCTTTGTTGAGGTCAGAGTTGGATCTTATCAGTCTTCAAGTGAGAATCAGACTGTTCAGATATTTTCCTCATACCTCACAAGAGCACAGAGCAGAAAACGGTGATCTTTTTTACTCACCTGATTTATTTAATACAAGTACCAGCCTTTTATGTCCACTTTGGACAACAGCTTCTTCTGCTTGAGGACATCTGCAACCGAGAGGATCTCTGGCATCCAGGACCTCTAACACAACATCTGAGGCTTCAATTACCTGTCAAAGAAGAAACCATCAGAACAGCATTGCTTATTGAGTAAATCCCTCAACCTTGGCCAGAAGTCCAGAAGACACATCTCATGTCCTCATTTTACTATGAAGAACTGCTGACATTTTCATTATTTCCTATACCTAGCACCCTGATAACACATGGGCCTCCAAAGTGAAATGACCAATCCAATCAGTCGTGTAGTGTAACAGGCCTTTTTTATAAGTACTGAGGAGGCACAGTCAAGTCCTGGCAATAGTGAAGGGTGAGCCTGTGAAATGCATGCCAGGGATGGGTAGTTCTAGGAGTCAACTGCACTGACAATCTACTACCTACTCTCTTGACCTCAACAATTTTTAAGAATTTCTACTTTACAAAGCAGCTGTCAAGGAATGACTCTTAAGTTTTCAAAAATCTCATCACCATTTTTGACACTGACCTATACTAAGATACCTTTTTAAGTTCCTGGCAATGTAACTTCTTTGGATTCTGTTTGCCTGATTTAGCTTTCTTACTTTTGGGTTCTTCAAATTCCTAAAAGATACAAAAATCAAGGGAAAAGATGGTAAAATTAGAAACAGCAGTTGTTACCATATTAACATTTTCCACAGATGACTACAGGCAATATATTTTAAATAGATGGCACAGTCTGCATTTTTTTTACTCTCAAGAGGCCCACTAACTTTTCACTGTACTTTTACTTCAGAGCTCACCTCATTTTTTTTTTTTTTGGTTTTTTCGAGACAGGGTTTCTCTGTGTAGCCCTGGCTGTCCTGGACTCACTTTGTAGACCAGGCTGGCCTCGAACTCACAAAGATCCACCTGCCTCTGCCTCCCAAGTGCTGGGATTAAAGGCGTGCGCCACCACCGCCCGGCTCACCTCATTTTTAAAGAGATAATCCTACCTCTTGATGTTCCACATTAGATTGTTCATCACCAGGGTTAACGTCAAGTTTTCTTTTCCTTTCTTGCTCTTTTTGCCTATCGAGTTTCTGCTGCTGCTTTAGTTCTTCAAGCTGGGTCAGAGCCATGAAAGAAATGAGTGAGCTGGTTACTTGTGGTGTTACGTTACTTTGGAAACCATATATACTCCTACCATATTCTACTGGAAGTTCCAGCCAGCACAATTTACCTGCTGTTTCCTTAACTCAGCTTCACGAAGAAGAGCCTCTTTAAAGGGAGCACTATTTGGCACTCCTGGGTCCTTCCGAGGCTTCTTGTGACCTTGTTTTTTAGCTTGCTTTCTTAATTTCCTATGATGTTCTCGGACCTATTGAAAACAATGTTATAAGAAAGTTGAAAGCCGCTTGCAAAGCACAAGGCCAAAGACTCAATTCTCAGAATTGTACAAAAGGGGAAAAAAAAACCAGGAAAGTCTCACCCTACAAAAATACTTGATCACTTAGAATTTAGGCAATAAGCCAGTCTAGCTACAATTTATAATGCATATGAAGCACCCTAGAAAGAAACAGAACTTCAACTAACTATACACATCAATATGTATGGATAAAGCAGGAAAGTGAGGATCAGACTATGTCACAGTTAGCCATAACTTACCCTGAACTTCCCCAGCTGCAGCCTGTCCAATCGCTAAATCAATAGAGCCTCCTCAAAAAATCATGCTGGCAAAATCTTTTTGGTATGTATCTACCAAGAACACTCACCTTTTTTTGGATTTTATACCGCTTATGGCAGGTCATACGTTTACTTGCTTTCTTTAACTCTGCAAAAAAACAAGAGAAAGACTACATACATATACAATACACCCAGTTTTTAAAATTTCTAAACAACTGTGGGTTTGGATGTTTTGCTTATGGTGCTCTTGCAGAGGAAGCCATAAAAGGGCTTCATAACCCCCTTTCCCCCCCAGTTAAGATAGCACTGAGCTGCCACGTGGGTGCTGGGACTCAAACCCGGGTCTTCTGGAAGCCACCTCTCCACTCCATCTCCCCAAAAATGTTTCATTTAGTTAGTGTGTAGATCTGAGAACAATTCCCAGGAGTCAGTTTTCTCCATCATGTGGGTTTGAACTCTGACCGTTAAGACTTGGTGGCAAGTCCCTTTACCTGGCCCTCAAGACCTGTTTTATCAGGCCTTGGAGCCTGGAAAACTAAGGGTTCCCTAGACCTTGCCTCAGCTTTCCCTGCAAAATTATGTGGGGTTTTGATAAAAGTATATACGCCACAATCCCAGTCAATTTACTTGGTAGATCCAGAGTGAAACCAGCTTCTAGGGGTAAGGGTCACGAATCTCAAGGTGAGGCAGCGGGTTTCCTTTTTGAATTTTGAGCCAGGGCTTCAGTACACATCCCAGGCTGGCTGCAAACTTTCAGTTCTCCTGCGTTATCCTTCCGTGTACGGGATTACGGGCGCGTGCAACCACGGCCTACCGACGATGGTTTTGAATAGTTCTTACACAAAAGGAAAACGCCGGGCCCAAATATAGGCTACACGTTAACCAGAAATCCAGCTTAGTCTTCACCTTCAGGGCCTAACTTTCCTCCTACACAATAGGCCCAAGTCGGGCCTGGGCCTTTTAAGCCTCAGTTCCACACGGAATTGAGCAATAGTCCGCGGGTAGTCCCCTGCCTACAGCCGGAAAAAGCCACCTGCCCGGTTCGCTGACTACTAGGGACTGGCTCTCTCCATGCCCGCCTCCCGACCCCACTCACTCGGCCTCTTCATGCTGGCCGCGAACGCTCCAGAACCAGAAGAGCTCTCAGCTACAACGCGCCGTCTCCGGCGCCACGTGCGAACTGGAACTGCGGGCCAAGGTCACGCGCTCAAGCTACTGCCGTAAAGGGTGCCGACGCTCTGCCGCGTGCGCGCGCACGCACTGTCGCACGGGGTCTAGCTCGCTTGGCGGCCACGGGTTGGATTTACGGCAGCACTGGGAGGGGTGAGGGCGGTAAGGGCGGTAAGGGCGGCGGGTGCCGGAGCGACGGCAGCGGCCGCAGCCAGAGGAGCAATAGCAGCCGTGGCGGCCACGGGGCGGGGCGCGGCGGTCGGGGACTGCGGTAGGGGCTGCAGGCGGCGGAGCGGCGGGGTAAGGCCGGGCCCGGGGCGGGCGGGGCCGCTCCCCCGAGCCCAGCTGCCGGGCCTTTGTGTCGGCCCGGGCGGGCGGGCTGGCGGGCGAGAGCCGCGGCGGAGGCCCCGCCCCGCGGTGCGGACGCGCTGGTCGGGCTGGGCGCGGGGGCGGGGCACAGCGGCGGGCCTCGGCACAGTCCCAGCAGCCGGGCCGCACCTTCCGGCCGGGACAAAGGCAAGCCAGAGCCCAGAAGCTCCCCGCCCGCGCTGCTCTGTCCCGCCCGTCGCGGGCCGGCTTCAAAGCTGTCAACGTTTCCTTTAGCCCCCAGAACCAGTGACAGGTCGGGCAAGCTCTTCGTTTTCCTCCGCCTCTCGAGGCCTCCTTTTTTTGTTTCTTGCGCGTTCAGCACAAAGTCTGCCGAATGAGTTTTGGGTTTTTTTTTTTTTCCTTTCTCTTTCTGTGTGATTGCCCAAACCGAGTATTTTTGTCAGCGACACATATTTATTTACAGGCTAGGTACTTAAGCTTCTCATCTGCAGCGTCACGACAAATCAGGTGTTTTGTGTTTTGTGGGTTTTTTTTTTTAACCGTATTTTCTGGTTTTAAAAAAGTATTTTTCGCCTCAAAGTTTTTTTGCTTTCTGAAGAAGTGAGTCTGTTACTGTAAGAAATTTTGAAAGAGGGGACAAAAATACAAAACTCCTGGAAAACAAATGACAATTACACAATAGAGTGGATGTGGAAATTCTATGAATAACTGGAGAAGCATATGTTGGAATAGGCTCTCTTAACTCGAACTTTTCAAAAATAACTTTAGGAGCTAGGCACAATAGAATACACCTGTTGTTCCAGCCCTTGGGTGGTTGAGGTGGGAGGATTGCAAGTTCCAGTCCAGCTTGGGTTACATAGTGAGACCATTTGCCAGGAAAACAAAAAAAGTGGTTGTAAGTGTCTTTCTTCCTGCATTTCATGAGTATTCTTTTTCACAAATATAATTCAGAAACACGTCGGAGGCCATATAGATATCAGAAAAATACAGCTTTTGCTTTAGTAGTTTTTAAGACCCAAAATGAAAGATTAAAAAGTATATCTTTGACATGGTCTTACTTACTTTGTTGCTAGATTTACCTTAAGCTTATGATCTCCTGTCTCAGTCCCCTGAATGCTGGATTTACAGGCATGTGCCACCACTGGAGGAGGATGGGAGGAGTAAGGACGGTATCTTTTTTTTTTTTTTTTTTTTTTTGGTTTTTCGAGACAGGGTTTCTCTGAATATCTCTGGCTGTCCTGGACTCGCTTTGTAGACCAGGCTGGCCTCGAACTCACAAAGATCCGCCTGCCTCTGCCTCCCAAGTGCTGGGATTAAAGGCGTGCGCCACCACCGCCCGGCTTAGGACGGTATCTTTTAAAAGAAATGTTTGGGATCAAAACAGTAGCATATGTGTATGTGCAAATGTACCAGTGGGAATGGAATATGACAAATTTTCCTTTAGAGTGTAAAACATAGCTCAAATAATAGTGCTTTACCAAAATCCCCAACTAAGTAAAGTATATGTCTGTATACTAGACTATTAGTAAGATAGTAAACATCATGAAGAATGCTGATTTAGTAGCCTCTAAGTTAAATCACAGTTCAGTTGCAGAACACATGTTTTTATCATTTGTCTTATAGAAAATAATTGGGTTGAAATGTAGTTCAGTTGGTAGAGTGCTTGTCTGGTATATGCACAAAGCACTGGGTTCAAGTTCCTCAGCACTGAATAAAACTGGACATGGTGGCACATGCTACCATAGCATTTAACATATGGAGGCCAGAGGCTCAGAAATTCAAGTCCTGAGTTCAAGACTAGTTTGGGATGTATGAAACCCTGTTGCAAAAAGAAAAAGAAAAACAACAAAAGACCACTACTGAGGTACAGACAAACATTGAAGACTCTGAATGAGATTGATAAGGGTGATTTTCCTATGGGAAGTATGATTATAATTGCTTGCCTTTTTTGTTTTGTTTTGATTTTCAAGACAGGGTTTCTCTGTGTAACCCTGGCTATCCTGGAACTCACTCTGAAAACCAGACTGTCATTGTACTCAGAGATCTTCCTGCTTCTGCCTCCCAAGTGCTGGGATTAAAGGAATGCACCACCAAGCCCAGCCGCTTTTTTTGGTCTAAGTCATCTTTTTGCCAAGATTTTTTGTTTTAAATATGCATTACAATACTAAATATTACTAAAGAAAAAAACACAGAATACTAAAAGTTAGTATGTTGTGAGATATTTGGCTTTACTAGCTACTTGCACAGTTACACTTTTTTTTTGTTTTGTTTTGTTTTTCCAGACAGTATTTCTCTGTAGCCCTGGCTGTCCTGGAACTCCTTCTGTAGACCAGGCTGGCCTTGAACTCACAGAGATCCACATGCCTCTGCCTCCCAAGTGCTGGGATTAAAGGCGAGCACCACCACGCCCAGCCCAGTTACACATTTTAAAGTACTGTTTTAAAAAACTTACTTTGTATACGTTTGCATATGTATGTAGAGGCTAAGAATCCATGGCATTGTCTTCCTCTATTTCTATTTTTATTTATATTGAGATCTGTTCATTTTTATTTTATGTATGGATGTTTTGCCTCCATATATGGCTGTGCACTATGTATATGTCTGGTGACTAAAGAAACCAGAAGTGGGTCCCCTGGAACTGGAATTACAGATGCTTATGACAGCTATGTGTGTGCTAGAAATCTAATCCAAGTCCTCTGGAAAAGTAGCCAGTGCTCTTAACCTCTGAACCATCTCTCCAAGGCTACCTTATTTTTTAAGACAAGGTCTCTCATTAGACCTGGAGCTTGCTGGGTTTTGACTAGGCTGGCTGCCAGCAAACCCCAGTGATCCTCCTGTTTTTACCCCTCCCTGTACCCTCAATGCTAGAGTCACAGGTTCATACAGCTATGCCTAGCTTTTGATGTGAATGCTCGTGGTCTGAGCTCAGACCTCATGCTTGCATGGCAGACACTGACTTTGCTATCTCCCCAGACTCCTAAAGTATTTATTGTCCACTGGAGATGTCCACATTCATTGTCAGATGCTTGGATTTTTAAAAATGTAAATAAGGCCATGCTGACATCTCAGCTTAAACCCCAGAATCATTTCTTTTCTGCTTATTAATATAAAAATAATGAAGTGATGTTTAGAGGCTGTTTTTTTTGTTTTTTTTTTTTGGTTTTTTTCGAGACAGGGTTTCTCTGAATATCTCTGGCTGTCCTGGACTCACTTTGTAGACCAGGCTGGCCTCGAACTCACAAAGATCCGCCTGCCTCTGCCTCCCAAGTGCTGGGATTAAAGGCGTGCGCCACCACTGCCCAGCTAGAGGCTGTTTTTAAGTGACACAGAATTTTGTTTTAAATGTCTCATATGCATTTTCAGTACATTTATTTTATATCCAGTGCTGTTTTATAGGAAGGGCCACAAAAATAAAGAGGACCCAATTCTTGTGACTAGGGAGCTTAACAGTTTTGCTTTGAAATTTCAGAGTAATTTAATGTATGTTGTTTCTTCACTGTCAGAGGGGTGTAGGTAGGTATACGTTACTTTTTCATTTTGTTTTTTTCTTTTGAGATGACATTGAACTTCTAATACTTCCATCTCCACTTCCTTATTGCTAGTATTACATGTGTGGGCCACCATGCCCAGTTCCACGTATTACTGGGGATTGAACCTAGGCTCCACCACCTGCTAGGCAACCACTCTTCCAACTAAGCTATTTTCTCAGCCCTTGTTTTTATTTAAAGATGAAGAAACAGATCTGAGAAGTTGTGATTTGGATAGCATCAAACATAATTAGAGGTGGAATGTCTGGGACTTCTTAGTGTAGATACATTGTTTCTTTCACATTACATGTTAAAATGTATACTTTGAATAAGAAAAATCAAAAAGTATACTTCTGCATCTTTTTCTTGTCTTTTGAGAATGTATTAGTTATTAAAGAATTTTTGGCTATTGTATCATCTAAAGCTACAGTGTACTCATTCAATACTAATAACTTTTTGTCATTTGTTTTCCAGTGCATTATAAAAGGCATTAATTTTAAACTGCCAAAATAATTGGTGACTTTTAAAAACACTATTAAATTTAAATGATGTGTCTTTCCAGTGCAGATAGAACTTTTGGAAAGAAATGTTTTTCTCTGATTCTTGGGTGGAGGGGAGCAAGAATTTTGTAGAGTTTGCTCTCATGAGCCGTTCTTGGTTTGTTCCAGCTTGCCAACACTTGGTGGGTGTCACATGTGAGCCACCCACATGTGTTCACTTTCCATTCCAGCTCTGTGATTGAACTCTGCTCTTATTGACTAGGGGGCACTTGGGCAAGCATGCGTCATTTCTGGAATTGACAGTCATTTCATGTGAGTAAAGGTGAAACTCAGACATTTTTAAGCATGTGGAAGCATTTGGTTTTTAAATGGAAGAAATGTCAGGTGTTCCTGAGAACTGACAGACCTCATTATGTAGATGCCTGTTTCTCTTTCTTTAGTAATTCTGTTTGAATGGTATGTTTTCTCTCTTTTCGTACTCATTTATACTCCTGTTTCCCTTTTCTCTGCCTTGTTCTTGTCTTTCAGTTCTGAATAAACTAACTGGATAAGTACTTATAAAGCCTCCCTTCTCTCACTGGCTTCAGTTGGCCTTCAGACATAATGAGGAGATTGGCTTTTCGAGGTGCTGGTTGTGCTCTGGTAAAGCTGGTAAATTACTGACCATCTTCACCCTTTCCTGTTTCTGCTGCTCTCTCTACCTTTTCCCTTCAACACCCTCCTTTGTTTAGCAGAGTGTTTCCAAGGATTAGTCCTTAATTTCATGAACTATAGAGTTGTGGCCAGTCAGCAGTCTTTTATAAAGTAAAAAACAACAGAACCTAGGTATTGTTGGCCTAAGTTTGTAGATGCTTTTAGTCAGTTTCAAAATAGTACTTGATAATAAACCAAAGCCTAGCAGAAGGGCATGATCCCTACAGGGTCTGTTTTAAACAGGGTGTATTGTAGGCTTTAGTTCAAATGATTGATAAGAGACCCCTCTTGGTTCTTACTTGCTCACTGGATTTTTTGATTGTTTTGTTCTTGTTTTCTGTTTCCTGGAGATCCCCAATTTTTTGTCTCTAGTACTGGCAGCCACTGCTCTGTTGTTCCTGTTTATTTAGCTGCTAGTTTCTGAATTTCCTGAAATCAAATGTTGAATGAAACTGAGTCTGTTGTTAATTTTAGCTTTAGAAAAGTCCTTTGAAATTACAATTTACTGCTTGATGTTGTGGTTAAATTATAAGCATTGTAGGACTTCCTTGGGTCTATACCCTTTATGGGTAGCAAGTGATTCTGGTGATTGTATTTCTTACATTATAACCAAATGTGTATATTGTAAAATTATGTTTAAAAGTTTCTTTCACTTTTATTATTGTTTATTTGAGACACCATGTAGCCCAGGCTGGCCTAGAACTCATGTAGACCAGCCTGGCCTTGAGTTCACGGAGACCCCTCACTTCCTTGGTTCTCAAGTACTGGTATTGAAGGCATGTGCTACCATGCCTATCAGAGAATAGTAACTTATAGAGTTAGAGAGTTATCTCAGTGGGTAAAGTGCTTGCTGTGCCAACTTGAGTACCTGAGTTTGTATCCCCAACACCCATTTAAAAGCCATGAATGAGTGGTAGTGCCCATAGCCTCCCCACCCCAAAGGGGCAGAGACAGCTAGGTCTCAGACACTCACTGATTCAGCATTCTCTGGGTGTAATCAACAACCCTTTTCCAAAAATATGTGGAAAATGCTAAAGGAAGACATCCCAACATGAACCCATGGTCTCTACGCTTGCGCACACACATACATGGAGTTTCTTTAGATTAGAGATATTTCTCAGTGTTAGAGTGCTGTCCTTTCATGTGTGAGGCCCTATGTTCAGTCCCTAGAACTACAAAATAAAAATTCCAAAGCCAGCAAATAAAAATGTCAGTCAGCCTAAGTAAAGCCATGAGCAATGTTTATGTGTTTCCAAATGTCCACACGGTACCTAAGAGTCCATTTTCTTCCAGATCATCTAGTAAGACTGAAAGCTATTTTGCAAAATCTGTGAGTATACTATACATCTCCGACTGAAAGGAAAGACTTAATAGAAGAGTTCACAACACAGGTTGCTGTTTTCTCCCAGATATAGCAAAAGTTACATTGTTTCACAGTTTTTTTTTTTTTTTTTTTTAATGAACTGTGCTTTAAGTGGAGAATTCATTTTTGGGGTGTTAATTTCAAGGTGTTAATTCAGGGTGTAGGGTACTTCTACAGTGGGATAAAGTTTACTGTTCCACTCCTCTTGCCTTAGATTCTGCTTCTTAGTTTTGTTTTCCTACTGTAGCCCACTAAGGCAGTGATTATAATTGTAAGACATACAGGAAAGCAGATGAAGCTGCTAACCCTTTGTAACGACCGTAGAGCCTTTGTCCTCATGCTTATCTGGCTGCCTCAGGTTTTAGAGATCAGTGCTTTCAGCACACTGTTAAAGACTGTACAGGGGACTGGAATGACGGCTTAGTGGTTGTGAGTGCTGGCTGGCTGCTCTCCCAGAGCTCCTCGATTCATTTCCCAGCACCTACTTGGCAGCTCTCAACCATTTGTCCCTCCAATGGCAGGGGATCTGATGCCCAATCCTGGCTTTCTCCAGCATCACTCACATCTGCATACATCAAAAATAATAAATTTTTAAATGACCATACATGGATTGGGAAGCCACATTCCAGGATAAATCTGGGGCAAGAAGTAGTTGAGTAATTTAGAACTATTGACACACAAATAAATGTGTATACTTCTGCTAAACTTGCCCTATCAGAGTTTGATAATGTAACATTCTGACAAGTAAAAGACTAAAATCATTGAAGTCCAGGACTTAAATTAACAAAAGAACTTAGAGCTAGGGCAGTTCCTCTGGAACAAACTATCTTAAATGAACCAGAAGTTTGGTGGTTTGTTCCCAGCTGAGAGTTTGTTGATATTACTGAAGATTACATATGAGAACCTGGCTAATTATTTCTTATAGAAGAAGTTGGATTCCATGGGTTCCAAGAGAAGAAGAGCCACCTCTCCTTCCAGCAGTGTCAGTGGGGACTTTGATGACGGGCAGCATTCTGTGCCCACACCAGGCCCAAGCAGGAAAAGGAGAAGACTGTCCAATCTTCCAACTGTAGATCCTGTAAGTAACTAAGGCTGAATGGTTTCTGCCCATGGCTTCTCAATGGTTTGCCTACTCTTCCTTCTTTGAAGCAGTTGAGCAGCTACATGGCCTTTTCCCTCTGGATTGATAGGTTTATTTCTCTTATGAAAAGTATATATTTAGCCACAAGTCTTAACAGTAATAGTATTATTTAATATTTTGAAGTGAAAATATCAGTGTCATATATTCATTCTTCAAAAACGTATGCTTGCCGGGCAGTGGTGGCGCACGCCTTTAATCCCAGCACTTGGGAGGCAGAGGCAGGCGGATCTTTGTGAGTTCGAGGCCAGCCTGGTCTATAAAGTGAGTCCAGGACAGCCAGGGCTACACAGAGAAACCTTGTCTCGAAAAAACAAAAAAACAAAACAAAACAAAAAAAAAGTATGCTTTTGTCATGTGGTAAGCCCCGTTGCAGTGATTGAAATATGGTCATATGTGAGGCTAGCTCTATTTTCACATGGAGCAGAGAAATTAGTATGGAATATAAACAAATGAATAGGAGTAAAGTACTGGCACCTCGTAGGAAATTCTAAGATGAAAGTGAGATTTGGGGAAAGGGCCGCTAATGAGTTAGTTCAGCAGGTCAGTGTGCTTGCCGCCATCCCTGACTTGAGCTGGATCCTTAGAACCCACATGGTGAGAGGAGAAGACCTGACTCCCTCAAGTTCCCCTCTCACCTCTACACTCGGGCATGACACATATACACACATACACAGCCCGCGTGCACACACAGAAATTAATTAACAAAAATAATTTTAAAAGATGAGCTGGAGAGATGGCTTAGCATTTAAGAGTGCTCTTAACTATTGCTCTTGCAAAGGACCCAGGTTTGATACCCAGTACTCAGGGCTCACAACCATCTATAACACAACTCCAGTGTCATCTTCTGATGTCCTCAAGCACCAGGCATGCACGTGGTCCACTTCTATGGAGGCAAAACACTCACATACACATTAAAAAAAAGAAACTCCTGAGTTTTTAAAGTTTTTTTTTTCAAATTTGTGGTTTAGGCTATTTTATCCTGAATCTTCTAAAAGAAGATTCTCTCTCTCTCTCTTTTTTTTTTTGTTTTAAAGAAGTCTTTATTATATATCCAGTGTTCTGTCTGCATGTATGCCTGCAGGCCAGAAGAGGGCACCAGATATCAATATAGATGGTTATTAACTACCATGTGGTTGCTGGGAATTGAACTCAGGACCTTTGGAAGAGCAGCCAGTGCTCCTAACCTCTGAGCCATCTCTCCAGCCCAAGATTCTCTTATGATAAAATACCTTGTAGAGGGCTAGGTCATGGATGGGTTAATGTATTACAGTTACAGAGAACTAGTCAAGGGAGGGGAGACTGGTGAGCTCTATACAGTGAAAGCAAATAAGACTTTTGTAAGTCATGTTTGGAATTTAAATTTTATTGTCTATATAGTAAGAAGCTTCTAATTGGTGATATTTATTTATTTATTCGTGATGTTTATGTTTTAGACAAACATTTATAGTCCAGGCTGGACTTGAGTACACAGTCCTCCTGCCTTAAGACTCTCGGGTGCTAGAAATAAAGTTATGGGTCCCTAACCCAGCTTAGATTACTTTTTTGATTTTTGTTTTGGTTTGGTTTTTCAAGACAAGGTTTCTTTGTGTAGTGCTACTGTCCTGGAACTGTGTTTGTAGACCAAACTGGCCTTGAACTCACAAGTATCTGCTTGCCTCTGCCTCCTGAGAGCTGGTATCAAAGACATGTACCACCATGCCCAGCCAGATAACTTAAAATTTTTAAAAATTATTTTGTAAGTATGAATTTTTTGCTTATGTGTATGTAAAGACTCTGTGTCCATGCAGTGTCCTTAGAGACCAAAAGAGGGTATTAGAACTCCTGGATCTCGAGTTATAGACAATTTGGAGCTGCCATGTGCCTGCTGGGAATCAAACACAAGTCCTCTGGAAGAGCAGCCAGTGCTCTTAACCACTGAGCCATCTTTCCAGCTCCACC
Source organism: Lophiomys imhausi (assembly GCA_907164525.1). NCBI lineage: Eukaryota > Metazoa > Chordata > Mammalia > Rodentia > Muridae > Lophiomys > Lophiomys imhausi. The sequence continues at coordinate 503,387 of CAJQZJ010014563.1, read as the reverse complement.
TGTTTTTTTTTAAGTTAAATTATTTTTAAACCGAAGACTTATATGAGCCAACGAGCTGATCTAGTTTAAAAGAAAGTCAGACTCAGAGAACTTACCATTAAAAGTGATTTTAGTGCCAGGAAATGAAGATTGGGGGGGGGGCATAGATCTAATAAAAATTACAAAATCTTATATTTTCTGTTTGTTTATTTATATTTTTATTTTGGTGTTTTGAGACAGTATCTTACTACATAGCCCTGGCTGGCCTGCAGCTCACTATGTAGACCAGGTTAGCTTTAAATTAGAGTACCTCCTGCTTCTGCCTCCCAAACAAGCATTATTTAAAGACTATGTTCTTTCGGTGTATTTCAGACTTGGGATTCCCCTGGGTAATTGAGATTTCCCTTTTTCTTTTATGGAAATGTTTTTATTAAAGAATTGTTGATAATCCTTAGGCCTTCATTAGATGTTGTTGACTTTTTGCCGATTGTTTTTCTTCCTTTGTGTAGATTGCTGTGTGCCATGAACTCTATAACACCATCCGAGACTATAAGGATGAGCAGGGCAGACTCCTCTGTGAGCTGTTCATTAGGGCACCAAAGCGGAGGTGAGTTGGGAGCAGTTACATACAGTAGGAGGGTTTGACACAGGGTCTAAAGTTAAAGTGTTTGGCAATTGAGTTTTCTGTCATAAAGAATGGCTTAAATCTAAAATTCAATTTTAGGTTTTTTTCCTGTATTAATTTCAGTCTTATTATCAAGATATTTATTAATTTATTTAGTTATTTGTTGGTGTGTTTGCTCATGCTACATTGTGCATATGGAGAAGTTTCGGGAGTTGATTTTCATGGTTTTTAGTGTACATAGGTACAAAGATATTTACAAGTATATTCATTTATAAGCATGTCTATTTTCCCTGGCTCTTTCTACTGAGACAGCATGAAATCAGCAACACCCCAGCAGAAATGAGCACATACAGCACTCATATCTTGGTTTTTCAATATTACTTACCATTAAAAATTACCTGAATTTCTTAAAGAAATGGCTAATTTTCAGAGCAAGGTACAGGGATGATACTGGAGAATTGTATGGTGCCAGGAAATAAACAAGTACATGGGAAGTGATGAAAATATGTTAGAATAACATAGAAAATAGATACTGTCAGTTGAGCTTGATGGTTCTTGCTTATATTCCTTTCATTCAAGAGACTGAGGCAGGTGGATTATGATTGGGAGGCCTGCCTGAGCTACATAGTAAGTTTTAGGTCATCTTGGATTGTATTGTGAGACTCTGAAAAGAAAATATAGAGAGTACTCTAAGAAGACTGGCTGGCTACACATTGAAGCAGTTTGATAATAACATAGGCCACATGTGGTGGCATTGAGAGATGGTTGGATCTCTGAATTTAAGACCAGCCTGGCCTACGTAGTGAGATTCAGATCAGCCAGGGCTAAGTAGTTAAGACTCTGGCTCAAAAATAATAACCATTATTATCATTAAAGCATTTAACCCATTTAGTAAAGTGGAAACTCAGGAATCCATATGAAAATAATAATGAGTAAATTAAAAGTATGATTAGAAATGGGCTTTCTGAGTGTTTCTCTCCATAAAGTTCAAATGAAACACTAGAGAAATCTGGCAACCACTGCCATGATTAAAGATGACTGTATAAAATTAATAGAAGACGACAAAACCACACACCATCTGGTAAGATAGAGTGAGATGACACCTCTTCATTTCTGTGCCAAACTGTCCTGTAAAGAACATGGCTCAATTTTCAATAGGAAACCAGAAGAAATTCTCCAGTTGAGTAATGCTTTACAAAATAACTAGCCTGTAGTCTTCAAAATATATGAAAATCAAGGAAAGGCTGAATAACTATTTAGAATGAAGGAAACTAAATAAATAAATTAAAGCAAAATTCTGTACTTGATTTTTTTTCACTGTGAAGGAAAAAATTGGAATAGCTGGCTGAATATAAACAGGACGAACAGATAACACGGCTCCTTAGCTACGTTTGTGTCCTGGCTATGAAAGGTGCTCCCTTGATTATAGGAACTCGGCACTCAAACATATGTCAGAGTTTTTTCAAAAACTGTATTGGGGCTGGAGAGATGGCCTCAGCAGTTAAGAGCACTGGCTGTTCTTCCAGAGGACCTGGGTTCAATTCCCAGCACCCACATGGCCTCTCACAGCTCTCTGTAACTTCTGTTCCAGGAGTTCTGACACCCTAACACAGACATACACACAACTGAAATACCAATGTACATAAAATAAAAATAAATAAACTTAAAACTCAACTGTTTTGGAAAATAAGTTCTTCAGGATGTTCTAAGATTAAAAATATAATTTTTTTTTTTTTTTGTTTTTTCGAGACAGGGTTTCTCTGAATATCTCTGGCTGTCCTGGACTTGCTTTGTAGACCGGGCTGGCCTCAAACTCACAAAGATCCGCCTGCCTCTGCCTCCCAAGTGCTGGGATTAAAGGCGTGCGCCACCACCGCCCGGCCAAAAATATAATTTTTTTACATTTATTTTGTGCACATGCTCATTCAAGTATACATGTCTGGAAGTAAAGAAAAGTACAGCTTGGAAGAGTTGGATCTCCTGCTGCTGTTTAGGTTCTAGGCATTGAACTCAGTTCCTCGGGCTTAGGAGTGTGCACCCTTACCTGTGTAACATTTTGCTAATTCCTGTTCTTAGAGTTTTTATGAAAGTTCTTAAACATTTTTTTAAAGCAAATATACATACTGGAAGAATGATGTCGAGTTTTCAAAAGATTAAACCATTAATGACCATAACATTCTTTGAATTTATTAGCTTTTCTGTTACACATTTCAAAGGGAACTTAACACTAATGGGAAATTGAGAAAGTAATCACTCATACCATTTTTAGGTTTGCTTGTTTTGTGGAACTCCTTTAGCAAAAAGCCAGAAAGAGTAATAAACACCCATGAACCACAAGACTCATAGTTGCCTCTGAAGTTCCCTTGTGTCCCTCTCTGTCTCTCCTTTTCAAGGTATAACTAACTGCTGTCCCTATCAGGGTTTGTCCACCTTCTCCCTTTTGGTGATGTTGAGGACTGAACCAGGTCCATGCTCATTCTGGGACAGCACCCTGCCACAGTTACATACTCTTGCTTTTGGGATTTCCTTTTAGCACTAGTAATGTGAGAGAGTCTCGGGGATTTGTTTCTTGGTGTGTTAGACATTACACAAATAGATTTGAAATAAAACTTTTTGGATGCTTTGGATTAGTGTCATTAAAAGATATTTAAATTATAACAGAAATCAACCAGACTATTATGAAGTAGTGTCTCAGCCCATTGACCTGATGAAAATCCAACAGAAACTTAAAATGGAAGAGTATGATGATGTCAGCCTGCTAACTGCTGACTTCCAGCTGCTGTTTAACAATGCAAAGGCCTATTATAAGGTAAGAGACCACCAAACTTGGAAAGTGTCTAATTTTATATTGTTTTAATCTTTTTAAGTTTAAATTTTAAGCTGGGCGTGGTGGCTCACGCCTTTAATCCCAGCATTTGGGAGGCAGAGGCAGGTGGATCTCTGTGAGTTCGAGGCCAGCCTGGTCTACAAAGTGAGTCCAGGACAGCCAGGGCTGTTACACAGAGAAACCCTGTCTCGAAAAACCAAAAAAAAAAAAAAAAAAAGTTTAAATTTTAATTTATCTTGAGAATACTGTGTAGGTATAGGCTGACCTTGAGCTTCTGATCCTCCTTCCTCCATCTTCAAAGTACTAGGATTATAGGTACATGCACCATGCCTAGTAATTATTTTTAATATATATATGTATATATATATATATCATACACACTATATATACACACACGTATACATGTGCATGTGTGTGAGTGTTTTGCCCATATGCGTGTAAGTACATTATGTATGTGCAGTGCCCACACAGGCTAGAAGAGACCATCAGGTCCTCTAAAGTGAGTTCCAGGTGGCTGTGAGCTGTCGTGTGAGTGCTCAGAACCAAGCCTTGGCCCTTTGTAAGGGCAGCCAGTGCTCGTAGCTGCTGTGTTTTCTTTCCAGCCCCCCAGCCAGCTTTTTAATATTGAGAAATCATTCAGATTAGTAGTAGTTTCTTACTTTTGTTGTTTCAAATTTTGTTTGTGTAGTTGGTTGGAGGGGTTTGTTTTGTTGAGACAGTGTCTCAATATGTAACCAACCTCACTGGTCTCAGACCTGGATTAGAAACTTGCAGTTCTTTTATTAGTATAGAAACAACATTTGTATAATTTTTTCAGCCCTTTTTGCTTTGTTTCATGCATGAACTGCTCAGATATTTGATCCATTTTTAACTTACTGTTTTGATACTTTTATATTTTGGAAATTAAAACAGTATTCTGAATAATACTCTGTTTTAAATTATATGTTTTAAATATCTTCTTAAATATTTGAACTTTTAACATATTTTTAAAATGTGTTTTAAACCTTTTTTTTTTTTTAAATGCTTGGGATTGAGCCCTACTAAAACAGGCATCTACTGTTGAACAACAACCCCAGCCTCCAATTTTTTGTTGTCTTTTTGATGAACATAAGTTTTTGGGTTTTTTGTAATGAAATATATCAATTTTGCAAGGCATGTTGGCATACATATTAATGTCAGTGCTCAGGAGACAGTTATAGGTGTATATTTGTTAGTGTAAGTTCAGCCCAATCTACATAGAGAGTTCCAGGTCAGCCAAGGATAGAGTAAACCTTGACTCAAAAAAAAAAAAGAATTTTCTTTTTACTTTATACTTATATGTGTCTTGGTTTAAAAATTCCTTTTGCTTGAATGCTGTAAAAACACTTTTGCATTTTCTCTTAAAAGCTTTATAAAGAGCATAGTGGCACACACTTTTAACTTTTTAATTTTTTAGAATTGTTTTATTTTATATGTATGACTGTTTGCCCGCATGTATGTCTGTACACCATGTGTTGCCTATGGAAGACAGAAAATTAATTTGATTTTTCTGAAATTATAGGCAGTTGGGAGCTGCCATGTTGGTGTATGATGTGGGTGCTGGGAACCAAACTCAGGTCCCCTGTGAGAGCCAGTAGATGCTTTTAACCTCTGACCCATCTCTCCGGGTCCAATAACCTGTCTTTGTTTTTTGTTTTTGTTTTTGTTTTTGTTTTTTTTTGGTTGTTTTCGAGACAGAGTTTCTCTGTATAGCTCTGACTATCCTGGACTCGCTTTGTAGACCAGGCTGGCCTGGAACTCACAGAAATCTGCCTGCCTCTGCTTCTGCCTATGAGTGCTGGAATTAAAGGCATGCGTCACCACGGCTGGCTTAGGAATTGTTTTTTAGGTAGTAATTCTTTCAATTCTTTGAAATTTGCTGTTAGTCTTGTATAAAATAAAAGTAATTTTGTTAGTTATTTCTTTTATAACAGGTCTTTATATTGACTTTCTTATGCTGTTAATTTTAAGTTAGCAAATAATTTGTTTTCTGCCTCAAGTGTTTCTGTAAATTTATTTCAGAGTGTTTTTTTTTTTTTTTTTTTTTTTTTTTTTTTTTTTTTTTTTTTTTTTGGTTTTTCGAGACAGGGTTTCTCTGTGTAGCCCTGGCTGTCCTGGACTCATTTTGTAGACCAGGCTGGCCTTGAACTCGCAAAGATCCGCCTGCCTCTGCCTCCCAAGTGCTGGGATTAAAGGCGTGCGCCACCACCGCCCGGCTTCAGAGTGTTTTTAAAATGCACATTTACTTATTTTAGAAAATGGATTAAATCCTGTGTATGTTCTAATCATAAAAATTTTGAAATAATTGTAATAATTGCATTTTCAAATTTGCCTCTTAAAATACTAGTCTCTGTTGAACAGGATGACTTAAAACTAGGAATTGACTTACCAATAAAAATCATGTTCCTTTCTCTTCTGTTTGCTAATGTGTAGCCAGATTCCCCTGAATATAAAGCTGCTTGTAAACTCTGGGATCTGTACCTTCGAACAAGAAATGAGTTTGTTCAAAAAGGAGAAGCAGATGATGAAGATGATGATGAAGATGGGCAAGACAATCAAGGAACAGTGGCCGAAGGTGTAAGTGTGAGCATGTAGCAGCATGGACAGCTTGAAAAGGAGGAGGGAACTCTGGTTTGGTTTTTCTGGGCTGTTGTGGGTGGCTGCTGTATTGGTGATTGAGAGGACAAGTGACCGTTAAGGCAGAGAGCCTCACTCCAGTTCCAGGTGACCTTGAACATCCAGGACGGTGCTACTTAGTGCTGCTACTCATGGGGGCTCTCACTGGTTGTTTTTATATTAATGTATATTTTTCTGCTCAATTTTAAGAATCATGATATTATCAAGGGCTAGTTCAGTCCAGTATTGCTAGGTTAACAATGTATAAGGGTATGCAGGTTAAATGTGGTTAAAATTTGGGAGAGCCAGTTGAAACGCCTTAGTTAGGAATCCTTTGTTTTCTTAAATAGAGGACAGTTAGAACTGAAGAAGGAAAACAAAAGGGCAGGCAAGCTGAAAATCTTGGCAGCTACTGGGAGGAGTTAGGTGGAGAAGAAGAAAGAAAGCCATTCATTTTGCAGTGGAGGTTGACAAGCAGCTGCACAGTATAAAGGGGAGGCAGCCTTCAGAGAAGAGTGAGACACAGCCCAAAGTGTCCAGGAGAACATGCTTAGTCTTTTGGCCACTGTCTGGAAAAGGGGGGGAGTAAAATTGAAGAAAAATTATTATACTTGTCAAGTCTTTTGTCAATATCTTTAAAGGAATTAGGCTTAATAGTGGTGCTGGGATAAAAACTCTCCACACAGCTGTCAGGAGTACTTGAATTATGAACTCTGGGAGTTTGCAGTTGCTCACACCTGTGCTTAGAGATAAATTTATTTTATTTTTTAAGTGATTTATTTTTATTTTGCATACATTGATGTTTTGCCTACATGTAAGTCTGTGTGAGGGTGTTGGATCCCCTGAAAGTGGAACTACAGACAGCTGTGAGCTGCCATGTGGGTGCTGGGTATTCAACCCAGGTCCTCTAGAAGAGCAGCCAAATCTTTTAACTGCTGAACCATCTCTCCAGCCCCCTAGAAATAAATGTAAAAAAGCTGGGCGTGGTGGTGCACACCTTTAATCCCAGCAGAGGCAGGCAGATCTGTGTAAGTTCGAGGCCAGCCTGGTCTACAGACTGAGTCCAGGACAGCCAGGATTGTTAGATAGAAACCCTGTCTCAAAAAACCAAATACATACATACATATGTGTGTGGGTGTTTTACCTACATGTATGTCCGTTGTGTGCCTTGTACATAAGGAGGCAAATAAAGGAGAAGGAACTAGCAGGGTGTTGCTTGCTGAGCCCCCAGTCTTTCTACAGCTCTAGCCAAAAAATAAAATTTAAGACTTGGCCTGTTAAGTTTTAAATTTCTAATACTTTAATACATGTAAATAATGCATTTGGTTTCTTTTATTTTGACTTTCCATTACCTTCTCTCATTCATCAACCTTTCCTGCTCTAACTTCCTAACAAAGAACTTGCCTATCTTTTTATTCATTTATTTCATTTGCATAATTGATGAGAAATGGAGAAATCTTGCATTCATATTTATGTCTCTTAAGCTTCTTTTATAGCTGTAAGGTTTCTTTTTTGAAAGGAGAAGGCATTTTCCTACTTGTAGTTTTTATTTAAGATAAAATTGTTGAACATAGACTTTGTTTCCTGTCAGTGAGACATTTTGCCCTAGTGGTGCTGCCTTGTAGGCCCCCAGTTTATAAGGAGGCTCTTGGCCCTCATATGACTGCTGAACTGGGGCGGGGGACTGTTATGTAGGGACACTCCACTCCAGAGGAGTGGGACGGAAGGGATAGGGAGTGGTGGAAAGAGGACACTGTGATGGAGATGTAACCTAAAGTAATAAATAAATAAAATAAAATTGTTATATTTTATTTTGCTTTGCTATAAAATTTTAATTAGAATGTGGACCATTTGATTTTATTGTACTTCCTATGTATGTATGATTTTTTCAAAGGTAGTGTGTAAAAATCTCTAGAATATATTATATGATTTAAATTATATTCTTGTTTCAGCCTGACTTCTATTTTAAATAAAAATTTCCCCTTATTTTGTTAGAATTGATTGTATGAAATAATGGGTTTCATTATAACATGTCATATGTTTATATACTATACTTTGATAATCTTCAGTCCCCTATTACCATATCTTGCCCCTTCCACTGTTCCCCTTCTTCTACCTCCAAATCTTCCTATAAGTCTGGTTTAGGCAGACACACTACCAACTGAGCTATATCTCTAGCCTTCAAATTTTAATTTTTAAATAAAGAATGATTTTCTTAGCATTTTGTCAGTTGATATAATAGGTTATAAATATGTATTCATGCACCCTGATTCTTATGTCACCTGAAAAATGTTTCTACAGTAGTGGGCTGGGTTGGGAGGAAAGAAGCATGGACCTTAAAATTTGAGACTACATTAACAATAAATATGAAAATACCAGGGCTGGAGAGATGGCTCAGCCGTTAAAGGCTAGGCTCACAACCAAAAATATGAAAATACCGGTACATGTATAATTTCAGTCCTAAACAACCATTAATTAATTTCTTTTGTACAAAAGTGTGTGTGGAATTTGAAGTACTATTTAATATAAACTTGGACTTAAGACAATCCTATAGAAATTTGCTTCAAACTTAGACCTTCTCTACTCAACTACTGTTTGGGGCACATAATTTCTTATATTGGAACAGTGACTTAACTAGGTACAACTAAATGCATGTTGCTGGGTCTGAAAAACAGAAATGTTGTATATGATTGTACTTAATCTCCATTTAGTTTTTCGTAATTTGAGGCACTATGAAGAACTGATACAGCCAAGAATTATAGGGCATGTTTTCTCAAGTTCAGTTGTTCAGCTCCCAAAAAGATATGGATTTCCATATTCACATATATGGTACTTTTCTTTTACAATGTAATTACAAAATTAAGATTCATTATAGGGCCTGATCCCAGGGACTTATTTACAGAAATATTAGAAGGAGCTTCTCTAATTTTATGTAGTTCTCGGTTATAAGCAAGATACTCTTCAAATTTGAACTTAGGATAAATACTGCTTAGTAGTTGCTCTTTTGAATTAGCTTAGTAATCTTTTTTTTTTTTTTGGTTTTTTGAAGACAGGGTTTCTCTGTTTAACAGAGCCCTGGCTGTCTTGGACTTGCTTTGTAGACCAGGCTGGCCTTGAACTCACAGAGATCCGCTTGCCTCTGCCTCCCAAGTGCTGGGATTAAAGGTGTGTGCCACCACACCTGGCCTAGTTTAGTAATCTTAAAACCTATTTGCTACTTGACACTTATTTATGGACTTGTTTCTCTTCCCTCACTCCTTGCCTGTTAGTCTTCTCCAAGTTACCTGAAGGAGGTCCTGGAGCAGCTTCTTGAAGCCATAGTTGTAGCTACAAACCCTTCAGGACGGCTTGTCAGTGAGCTTTTTCAGAAACTGCCTTCCAAAGTGGTAAGTGACGTGATCAATGACAAATGAATTAAAATACTTAATTTTAAGTACTTTAAGGACTAGAGAGATGGCTCAGTGGCTAAGAGCACTGGCTGTTCTTCCAAAGGACCTAGGTTCAAATCCCAGCACCCACATGGCAGTTCACAGCTGTCTGTAATTTGCTGGGTGTGGTGGCGCACACCTTTAATCCCAGCACATGGGAGGCAGAGGCAGGTGGGTCTCTGTGAGTTGGAGGCCAGCCTGGTCTACAGAGTGAGTTCCAGGACAGCCAGGGCTACACAGAGAAACCCTGTCTCTAAATAAATAAATAAATAAAAACAACAACAACAAAAGAATGTTATTAAAGATTAAAGGGGCAGTGCTGGAGATCATAACTAAGTGATATTCTTCATGACCTCAGCAGAAAGCTCAAAGCTGTTATTTTATTTGACTAGAAGATGGCTTAAGGATTAATGTACGTTGTCAAATGTATTAAGGCTTCCTTTTTTCTTACAAAAAATACTTTTTAAAGGTTTTATTTTTAAGTTAGTGTGTATGCATGTGTGCATGGGTGTAGGTTTGTCCACTTGAAATGCAGTGTCTGGGGAAGTCAGAAGAGGGTGTCAGATTCCCAAGAACTGGAATTCCAGCCATCTGTGAGCTGCCTTTTGGGTTCTGGGAATTGAACTTGTATACTTTGCAAGAGCAGTTGGTGCTTTTAGCCACTGAACCATCTCTCCAGCAAGACATACCTTTAAATAATTAATTTTGTCAGTGACTTATGGGAAAAACTGCCACTCATCAGATATTTTTTACCTATTTGTGATATGCTAAATTCCAATTGTAAGGCAAGGACACAAGGCTCAGTACAGCATGGATCCCTATCCTTTGGAAATTCAGAGAGAAGAGAGTGATGTAGGTATAGAAATAAATGATGAGGCTGGAGAGATGGCCCAGCTGTAGAACCTGAGTTTGAATCCCAGCATCCAAATGGGGCTTCACAACTTTCTGTGACTCCAGCTCCAGTGCATCCAGCATCTTCTTCCGGCCTCCTCAGGCACTGCATGTCTGTGATACAGCTTCACATTCAGGCAAAACACTCATACACATTAAAAAAAACTTAAATTTTTTAATAGAAATAAACAGTCACCATGGAGTAAGTGCTGAAATGGAGTTTTTAAAGTATGCTGTTATAAAGAACTAGAAGAATACTAGGGCCGTGGGCATCTTTGCACTTTGAGAGGCTCTAATGGGAATCATACCGGTGTCCATATTAACTCTCTCATATATAAATCCATAGGAGGCCTGATACCTCACTTATCTCGAAAATCTCGTTTCTGGGTGGAAGCATATTCAATTTGTCCTTCTCTTTTCCATCACCAAGAAAACAGACTTGAAAAGAGGAAGTACTTATTTATCTTCCTCTCATCCTATCTGTCTCTCTCTCTTTTTTTTTTTTTTTTTTGGTTTTTCAAGACTGGTTTCTCTGTTTAACAGAGCCCTGGCTGTCCTGGACTCGCTTTGTACACCAGGCTGGCCTTGAAGTCACAGAGATCCACCTGCCTCTGCCTCCTGAGTGCTGGGAAGAAGGCGTTCACCACCATGCCCAGCTTCATCCTATCTCTTAAATAGAGTTTCTTCCTGTTTGTACAAAGTTTATTTTAGTTGCATAATTTATCGTTGAAAAATTATTCTGGGAAGTAACTCAATTATGATTTGGTAGATGAGTGGATGAATAAAATATATGTACAAAATAGTCAAATATCATTCAACTTTAAGTGGAAGGAAGTTCTGATACAACATGGATACATCCTGAATAAATGCTAAGTGAACTAGCGAGTCCCAAAGGAGTAATACTATATGTGATTCTTATATGAGAAACCTAAAGTAATCAAAATCAAAGACACAGAAAGTAGATGGTGGTGGCTTTAGGGAGAAAAAAAGTAATCCAAATGAGCCCTCAACTTCTGCCATCTAAAAGAAAAGACCCCAACTTTTGGTCCTGGGAAGATGACTCAATAAAGCATTTGCCACACAGATAAGAGAACCTGAGGTGGGATTTCAGCACCCGTATAAAAAACCATGTGTGGTTGTGCTCCTCTAATCCCACCACTGAGGTAACAACGGCAAGAGGATCCCTGGGACTCACTGTTCACCCAGTCTACCCAAATTGATGAGTCCAGGTTTATTGTGAGACCCTGTCTCATAAAATACCATGAATATGAGAGAGGGAGACAATTGATGTTGACCTCTGGCCAAACATGGACACTTACACTGTCTTGATTTAGATCCTAGCTATTTATTTTCATTCTGCGTCTTCAAGAACAAAAATTACCCAGGGATAGTAGTGGAGGAACTGGTAGAAAGATTGTAAGAGCAAGAGGAACAGAAGTTTACTGTGAGATTGTGTCTTCTAGAAATGTCAGGGAAACTATACCCATGAAGTTTCACCAGCACTGCTGCCTGAACAAGGATGACATCAGTAGACATGCTAACGTGGAAGGGGGAAATCTCATGGGTCCTCAACCCTAGACAAAGAACTACAGGCAACTAAGGAATTTGGAGAGCAGGAGAAATAGTCTTCCCCAGGAAAGAGTCCCCAAATTGGTTACCCGGTACCAAGTCCTGAAATCATATACATACAAGAAACATGGACTGAGCAGGTTGTATTTCTATGTCTAAGAATTCTCTCTCTCTCTCTCTCTCTCTCTCTCTCTCTCTCTGACACACATAACAGTTATGGAAATAGGGGCCATAAATTTGAGACATCAAAGTAGGATGATGCATGGAAAGGTTGGACGGAGGAAAGGGAAGGGGGAAATGTAATTTTATTTTAATTTCAAAAGCATTATTAAAAATTTTTAAAAACGAAACTGTTTTGGGATTGTGGTCAACTTCAGTTGTTTGCTTCAAGAAACAAAATTTGTAGAAGAGCCTGAGAGTGGTGAATGTGAGGAGTATCCTAAAAGCTACAAGGACAATTCCCCAGTGTGTCTGTTGATAAATTCCACAGGTGTCTCCCCCTGTGGCCTAACAAAATCATAAATTGTAAATGTCTTTAAAATATGAGTGGTGTGTGTGTTTTCAAATTCAAATCTCAAGGTTGTTGAGCATGAATTTTGTAGATGCCAGTGTTGTGTTGCAACTATGAAAAGCTTGGGTTTACTCTGAACTTAAAGAACTCCATCCAGTGGTTTATTCCTAAAATTCCAGCCAAGTGCGAAGCTGAGGCAGAAGAATTTTAAGAGTTTGAAACCAGCCTGTATTGTATTGTGAGACCCTGTCTCTTCCCCGAAAAAGAAAAAAAAATTACATTCTTTTTGCCTGTTATATAACAATATGCTTTAGCTGTGGGTTTCACAAAGTTTCTCAATTTGCTGTTTGAAGAACAGACTTAACCTTCTCACTAACTAGGTACTTCACCTTATTGAGCATACCTGCCTTTGTCTTCCAGCAATATCCAGACTATTATGCAATAATTAAGGAGCCTATAGATCTCAAGACCATTGCTCAGAGGATACAGGTATGAAGATGAACTTTTGTGATCGTGGTTTAGGGAAGATCTGCTTGTGTACTGTCTTAGGAGTTTTTAGATGTAAAGTAGATGTTTCTTTTCTTCTAATTGTAGTTTTTTATTATATTTTAGGACAAGAGTATAGCGTAAGTTCAAGTTCCTAGGTCCTAGGTTGAATGCAGTCTCTTGTCAATGAATGAATGAGTGAATAAGTAAATAACTAAATAAGTGGGACTGGTTATAGACATTTCTGTTTATGAAAGTTACATTGACAATAAAAGCTTTGTTGTTTGTCTTTGCTTACTTTTACATAGCTTTATGGTATCTCAGAATGAAAGCTACTTAGGACACTTGAATAGAAGGTCAATTAAGATAGGTGCTTGTCTATGTGCCCTTTACCTGGTGTGTGTTCCTTCTTTCCTAAGGTAAACAGGCAAAACTCAGAGTTGTGGTGAAACAGTTGAGATTGTGTAAACTCTTTCTGTGGTAATATTGTCATTTCTATTGTTGTTTGTTACTAGGGGCCCTGCTGCTAGACTTCTTCACAGAAGTAGGGATGAATCCTGCCATCTTTAGTCACTCAAGACTTAAATTGTGAACTAGCTTTCCCATAATTATTTTCCTTTGCCTTGCTGCTAAGCTGTTGGCAAAGCAACCATCTGCCAGCATTCAATCTCAAGGCCCCACCTGGCACCTCTGAGAGCCCTTCAAAATAAGATGGATGTTCAGATGTTGGCTTGCCCACCAGCAGTTCTCCATTGTCTGGCTGTCTCAACTCTACCTTTATTTGTCTTTTCCCTGTCTGTGCAGCGCGTGCTCTAGTTTTACCTTTCTCATCCTCCACTGCACTTAATTTCATTTCTTCACTCTGTAGAACTTAATCTGTTTGTTTCTGTATACCAATCAGTAGTCATGTGTGCCTTTTACCTAATGTGTATGTCTCTCTATTTTCTAAAATTGAAACAGCTATTTGAGTATCCTTGCATTATTTTGTACAGAATGAACTTAAGGTATAATACTCAGGCATACAGTAGAATTGATTTTATACTTTACCTCAGTTTTCTGGTAAATAAAGGAAGTGTTACTTGACACTATTTTTTTTAAAGATTTATTTATTTTATGTATATGAGTGCTCTATTTGCATACACACCTGCAGCCAGAAGAGGACATCAGATCACATTGTGGATGGTTGTGAGCCACCATGTGGTTGCTGGGAATGAACTCAGGACCTGTGGAAGAGCAGGTAGTGCTCTTAACTGCTGAGCCATCTCTCAAGCCCCTACTTTACACTATTAAGTTTACTTTAATGAATAAATATTTATGTAGCACTTAGTGTTTGGCACATAGTAAACTATGTTTTGCTAAATAAAACTTACTTGATTTTTTTAATTGTAAGTTCTTTTTATGAAGATAATACAGATTCTGGTTTGTTTTGTGTCACAAAATATAAATAGGTACTAATAATCTATAAAAGGGAAAATAAACTTTGGATGTTGTTCATAAGTGTACTTCCCACTGATATTTTGGACTATAGTGACAACTTAAAAATAATTAGTCTTAGCCGGGCAGTGGTGGCGCACGCCTTTAATCCCAGCACTTGGGAGGCAGAGGCAGGCGGATCTTTTCGAGTTCGAGGCCAGCCTGGTCTACAAAGTGAGTCCAGGACAGCCAGGGCTACACAGAGAAACCCTGTCTCGGAAAAAAAAAAAAAAAAAAAGAAAAAAAAATTAGTCTTAAGCCAGGCGTAGTGGCGCACACCTTTAATCTCAGCACTTGAGAGGCAGAGGCAGGCGGATCTCTGTGTGTTCAAGTTCAAGGCCAGCCTGGTCTACAAAGAAAGTCCAGGACAGCCAGGGCTATTACACTGAGAAACCCTGTCTCAAAGAACCAAAAAAAAAAAAACAACAAAAAAAAAAACTTAGGTTTCTTCTTTAAAGGTTATATTGACTAACTTTTACTGAGAAGAACTGTTATATTTTGTTTCCTATAGAATGGAAGCTACAAAAGTGTTCATGCAATGGCCAAGGATGTAGATCTTCTAGCAAAGAATGCCAAAACATACAACGAGCCTGGTTCTCAAGTGTTCAAGGTTAGTTCCCTGTTGTTTCTGTTTTCATTGATGATTGTAGACTCTTCCTTAGGGCCAGTGTCTATTATAGCCACAAACTCCGTCCATTTAAAGTATAGAGCTTAGTGTTTACTATTTACAGAGTTGTATAGCCATGATGCCAGTCACTTAGCACTCACTTTTTATTTCCCTACAACTTCACAAACCCTAGACAGCTTACATCTGTTTTTCTGTCTCTATACATTTGTCTATTCTGGAAATTCATATAAACGGCATCATCTAATATAGATTCCTTTGTGACTGTTTTTTTACTTTTTTATTTTTGTCTAGCATACTGTTTTAAGATTTGTGAGCACTTAGTCTTTTTTCTTCTCATTAATAGTGTACCTTAAAGGTGACACCATGTGTGTTTTTAAACAGTTGTTAGACATTTTAGTTGTTTCCGCTTTTAACTATTATGAATATACTGTTAGAAACATTCACATTTATGAATTTTTTGTGGACATACATTTCATTTTACTTGTGTACATACCTAGGAATACAATTGCTTGGTCATACATTAACTATGTATTCATCTTACTGAGGAACTGGCAGGATCTTCAGAGCATCCACGCCGTTTTACATTCCCACCACCAGTCTACAAATACTGCAGTTTGTCTGCAATCTTAACAAACACCTACTTTCCAGTTCTGTTTTTATTGCAGTTGTCCTGGAAGTGTCTTAGTGTGTTATAGTTTTAATTTGCTTTTAATACAGCTAATGATGTTGAACATCTTTTCATGTACATAATGGCTATTTGTGTATGATATTGTCCTATTTGGTAAAATGTCTATTTTGATCATTTGCCCGTTTTTAAATTAGGTTACTTATCTTTTCATAGTCATTTTAATAGTTATTTATATATTGTAGATATCGTATCCTTATCAGTTGATTTTAAAACACTTCTGCCATTCTCTTGTCACCTTGACAGTAATTTATTTTGAAGAATTCTAGTTTATCTTTCTTGTTTGCTTATATTTTAGGTATCATAGCAAAAAAAAAAAAAAAACCCCAAAAACATTACCTTAACCAAAGGTCAAAAATAATTACATCTATATCTTCTTCTAAGAATTTTATAGTTTTAGGTCTTACGTTTAGATCTTAGATCTAAGTTGAATTAGTTTTGTGTTTGTTAAGTAGGAATCCAAATAAATTATTTTACATGGGTTATTATCCTAACACTATTTTAAAAGTTTTTTTCATTGAATTGTGTTGTCATCCTTATTGAAAATCACTAACCATAGATATATAAAAGTATTTAGGTTTTTAAAAATAACTATTTAGTCCTTGCACTTAAACTTCATAAATACAGAAAGCATCCTTTGAAACATACTATGTAATATAAAATAACTGGTTGTTTTGCAGTTGTCCCTTAGAAACTTTCTGGTCGAGCCAGGCATGGTGGTGCATGCCTTTAATCCCAGCACTTGGGAGGCTGAGGCAGCAGATCTCTGTGAGTTCAAGGCCAGCCTGGTCTACAGAGTGAGTTCAGGACAGTCAAGGATACACAGTGAAACCCTGTCTTGGAAAATGTTAAAAAAAAAAAAAAAAAAAAAGCTTTCTAGTCTAAGAATGAATAGTTGATTGTAGAAATGTCTTTGATTAATTACTGAGAATTGAGGAAAGAAGCTCAGAAAGTCTTATAATAAAATCATTAAATTTTCTGAATGCTGGCCAAAACACTGAAATTGTTGTGGGTACTTAATATTAACAGGTTGTGTGTGTGTGTGTGTGTGTTGGGTTTTGTGGTTTGTTTGTTTTTCAAGACAGAGTTTCTCTGTGTATCAGATTAGCCCTGGCTGTTCTAGAACTAACTCTGTAGACCAGACTGGCCTTGAACTCAAAGAGATCCGCCTGCATCTACCTCCAGAGTGCTGGGATTAAAGGCGTGCGCCACCACACCCGGCCTTTTCCTTTTTAGTGAGGAACAAAATTTCATCTCATTGTGGCAGGGGGAGCTCAGTTATGGGCTAGTCCCCCACAATCATGCTCCGTAATTCCAGCAACACATCTTGGGTGCTTTGTTCATCTAGATATGTTCAATGACTACAGGATTTATATCTAAACCCTTAACAGCATTACTCTCTTATTTTTATTTTTATTTTTTTTGGTTTTTCGAGACAAGGTTTCTCTGTGTAGCCCTGGCTGTGCTGGACTCACTTTGTAGACCAGGCTGGCCTTGAACTCGCAAAGATCCGCCTGCCTCTGCCTCCCAAGTGCTGGGATTAAAGGCGTGCGCCACCACCGCCCGGCTTACTCTCTTATTTTTAAGCATGTGCAGCAAACATTCAGCACTCTTTTTTGGGGGTTACTGATCTTGTGGCCCAGTGTTTGGCCTGGGCATTCCTACTGGCTCCACCATCATACTCTGGTATGGCACACATTGCTTCTTTAAAGTTACATCTTCCAGGTACTTGGTGGCTTTTTAGATAGATATACCCTCATAGCCTGGACAGTTTCACAAGTGTACCCCTCAACCCCTGAGTGTGTCAGGCAAGGGAGGTAGTATCTGTAACATTGCTTCCTTTTATTATTTTGTTTTATATGTGTGAGTGGTTTTGCCTGAATGTATTTACACCATGTGCCTGCAGTGCCTGGGGAATCCAAAAGAGGGCATTGGAACCTCGGGAATGGAGTTACAGACAGTTGTGAGCTGCCATATGGGTGCTGGGAATCAAACCCAGGTCCTCTGGAAGCACATCCAGTGTTCTTAACTGCTGAGCCATTTCTCCAGCCCCTCATGGTTGTTTCTGATATGAATATGAAAATTTCAACCTCTTGGTTTGTGTGATTTTGTAGCACTTTCTCAGTCAAAAGAGTAGCAAACCATTTGTACAGGTTATCCATTTCAGGCCACTTTCTTTTGTAGTTTTTTTTTTTTTGGTTTTTCGAGACAGGGTTTCTCTGTGTAACAGCC